>CAAKHF010024087.1:0-12710 GCA_901007745.1 Hippocampus kuda | reverse complement strand
ACAAACGAGGCCACGCAGAAGGCAGCAATGTTTTGGAATCCAAATCCACATACCAGAGCTGCTGGTGAGCTTCAGGAAACACACACACACACACACACACACACACACACACACACACACACACACACACACACACACACACACACACACACACACACACACCACATTCCAGTAAACACATGTGGAATTAGCAAGGCAAGCGCTCCTGGTTTCAAGCCTAGTCAAATATTATCACATACGGAACAATATCAGCGTATCCACGACACAGCGGCTATTTTCCGGTGGGAGGAAGGGATGTAAAATGGTGTCTCAACAGCTAGAAATTGCTCTGACAGAATTAAGAACAAAATGTAGGAGACAATTCAACACGAAACCAAATTTTGATCAACATGACATAGGCAATTGATCATGTCTGAAAATAGCAGGGGCGGCCCGGTAGTCCAGTGGTTAGCACGTCGACTTCACAGTGCAGAGGTACCGGGTTCGATTCCAGCTCCGGCCTCCCTGTGTGGAGTTTGCATGTTCTCCCCGGGCTTGCGTGGGTTTTCTCCGGGTGCTCCGGTTTCCTCCCACATTCCAAAAACATGCATGGCAGGCGGATTGAACACTCTAAATTGTCCCTAGGTGTGAGTGTGGGCGTGCATGGTTGTTTGTCTCTGTGTGCCCTGCGATTGGCTGGCAACCAATTCAGGGTGTCCCCCGCCTACTGCCCGATGACAGCTGGGATAGGCTCCAGCACCCCCCGCGACCCTAGTGAGGATAAAGCGGTTCGGAAGATGAATGAATGAATGAAAATAGCAGAAAAACAATCATTTTCATGGATGCGCCAAAGCACTTGCAACATGTTAGAAGAAATGAGAAACTGCTTTTTTGAGGTGCACAAGTAACAAAATGATGTGAAAATTGAGCAAGTCGGTTTGACAAATTCAATTCTGATCCGACAAATGTAGCAATGCAACGGAGAAAAACTGTAAAAGATAAAAGTGAACCGAGACGTGCAATAATAATATTACAATAATATTAAATGTACTTTGGGGGAATAAAACATCTGCCTTGTGCTTGATTAACTGACCGGTTGGCGAACTACTTTATTTTAACGTTGGTCATGATGGTGGTACTCGGAGAGCGAGTGTAAGTATTTTTATAGGTGGTACTTTGTCTATAAGTGCTGTGCAAACTTTTTACACTAACACCCAAGGCTAATTTAGAGTCTTCTGTGAACTTATCGTGTATGCATTTGGACAGTAGGAGCACGTCGGACAACCCAAAGAAAACCCACACAAGCACAGAGCGAACATGCAACCACCACTTGAGCAGCCGAGATTCGAACCTCTAGCTTCAGAACAGTGCGGCAGATGTGCCCACCACCAGGACACTATGCTACCGTTTCAAGTCATGCTTACGGGAGTACATGACATAATCTATAATCACAATATTAATGAATAAGGTGGGTTAACAGGTCAAGTTCCTGAAAAGGAATTTAAATTGATATTTTCCATGAAAAAAAAAGATGTTCAAGAGTTGTGGTTCGATTCTTCAGCTGCAAACCGTAATTTCACCATACGTGACTCGGGTGCAATCTTGATTCATTGTGCACCCCAAATTACTTTTCATCAAGCTCCTGTTGCACAACAGCCACCGTAAATGACACTTGTGCTATCATTCTAATCTTCCCCTAAAATGATTAGTGCACATCATAAAAGCAAACACTGCAGCTCCTGTTAATTAAAAAGAACATTACGCATCCATTCGTACTCATCTTCCTTCATCATAACGCACGACCTTTAGAGCAGAGACATTCCAACAATGCCATCCTATAATACATTACATCTCCGCAGAGCGTGTGGGTGTATGGAGGGGGTCGTGTCGAACCTTGTCAATCATAAAACTGTGGGACGGGGAGGAGGGAAGAAGAGGAGGGCCATTACCTGAACCTTCCCGGGGTAAATAATTAGCCATCTGACGTGTAGTGAATGGGTTGGGACATTATCACAGGCATCCTCTGTAGCCCCGCCTCCCAAAACAGAGACCCGCTCACTCACGTTAGGGCCCCTCTGAATGATTTAGGGCCTCTGTTAATAATGTAAAGGCTCCAGGAGCTAATTAGGTGAGTAGCAGAGAGCGCCAGCTGCTGTGACGCATCGTCTCATTGATCGGAGCTGTAAAGGAATGAACCGTGCACACACACCCATACATAAATAGTTTGGTATACGTTTCCCTGTGCATATACCGCCGCCCACTATCATGAATAACAGCCAAGGGTGTCCTCAAAAGGGACAGCTTATGAATTTCGTGTATTATTGATTATGGCTGAAAAAGAAAAATAGGGGCATGCATATGAGAATGCGACTCCTGTGCTTGCTTTTATTCATGCAAGTTGCATTAAAAAGTCAATAAGGAGCGAGGAGAGCTCGAGGCTAAGTATGGGTTTGTTAAATGTCTCCTAAATTTAATCATTGTGAAATAATAATAACGGATTACGCTCTCATCGTACCACTCAAGAGCTTGTGCGATTAAAGGCCGTTAAAGACCACACTCCTGAAAACTCACACAAGTCTCATGTCTTCTGGTGGTGCGGAGTAGCAAAGCACAAACACTCTGTGACTGTAGCCTACTTGAATAGACTTGTCAGGTATCTGTACTTTGTTTTTTTTCGAATGACTTTTTACTTTTTATACCTGCCCTTCGTGATTGCCACCCTGCAAAATAGCCACATCAGTGCCAACAGCCCAAAAGGCTTTTACACTGGCTCCCAATCAGCTGCAGAATAGCTTTTAAAATTGCTACTGGTTGATTCTGAATCGTTTGGTTCCCCAATATAAGAATTGCTGATTGAATAGAAGACCAGTAGGGCTCCGAGACCTTCTGAGATGAGTCACTTAGTGGAGCTCAGAGTTCAAAGTAAAAATGGTGAAGCTGACTTTTAGCGGTTATGCTGCACACAAATGGAATAAAATGCCAACAGAAGTCAAGTCAGCTCCAAGAGTAAATGCTTTGAAATCCAAGTTACAAACTTTTTCCCTCCATACGTTTGATTAAGGTCCTCTAAACTATTTTAAATCATTTTCCTTTTCGTTATTTCCGAATTTTATTTTTATTTTTACTTTACTTACTGAGTGTTTTTAAAGTTTTATATTAATGTTTGTAAAACAGTGTTATGTGTGAATTCTGGTCATTTTTGTAAACCACTGTTGCTTTCTCTGGATCGCTCTACCTGTTTGTAAATGTGTGTAGGTGTTGTGTCTTTGTGTGACGCACATTGAGTTGCTTTGAGTATGAAATGTGCTATATACATAAAACTACCTTGCCTTCCGGGTGGTGGTGGGGGGGTTATCGAGTTTGAAGATTACCAACAGCCTGCAATTAACTAGTATTTTTGATTAAAATATTGACTGTAATATTAACTTTACCTGCACGTTAGATTAGGTTGGTGACAGACTAGGGCACATAATGAAAATTTTAAGTTAATTTACATTCGGGACCTCCTGTATTTCATATCCCATGATGGATTCTTTAAAAATAATAAATAAATAAACAATGAATAATGCCTATCAATGGTAACATAAACAAGATAAGCAGCCTCAGAAAGGTTGAAAGGTGAACAAAAGGGGAAAAAAATCAATAGGAGTGATTATCTTGAGAGGGAACAAGTGAGGAGCCAAGGTGGGCCCCGTCACATGTACAATGTCTCCCTCCCCACTCTCGCTGGCGCCATAGCTGTCAGCCCAGTAAGTGCAGTGTCAGGCTGATTAGAGAGCAGCGCGGCCCAGACGGAGAGCAGCCAACCTCCAGACGAGCCCTCCGGAGACGCCGCGCCACAACAAACCTCGGCCCGGGGTCAAGACTCGCTTGTCAGCCTCCCCGCTTTCAAGAGGGGCCACTTCAGTGCGCAGCTCGCAACCGTTTTGTCCAGCACGCAGCGGGGTTAAAGATTTATGGCTTCGTATGATTAAAGTACTGTACCTCCAGTATCAAAAATCAAGTGTACGATATTTTCTCATTCTCCCTACCCTCCCATTTAAGATTTAGAAGTTACTTTGGCCTTGACACCCACGTAAATTCAAAGCAAAAACATATGTGACTCTTCCCCAATGGCCAGGATAATTACATTAATCTATGCATGAAAGTATGCTGAAGCTGATAAGCAAGCCGGTTACTGTACATCCTGCAACTTTTTGGATGAAGAACTATTTTTGATCATTTGCTTTTTGTTATAAATAATGAGCAAAGATTATGGTGTGATTTCATACTGTGTCCAATCGCCAGACGCAAGAATATGATATTAAATCGGCTCTGAGATGAAAAATCACAAAGTTAGCAAATCATTTATATGTGGTGTCACAGCCACTTACTCAGCATCCACCTCCGTCCAGCCTCCTACTGAGTTTTAACGCTACCGGCATTATTACGGTATATAGTAGGACACATTTGCATACTGCTGTCGTTATATAAGCTGAAACAAAGCGGTTAGTCACGACATTGTATAATTTGTCTCATTGGGACACTCAGGATAACTGAGGCTATCTTGGCTAGCTGGGAAAAGTAAGAATGTTAAAAGTAGATACTGTACTTGCTTTATAAGCAACTGACTAAGGCTGTTGAGTCATTAAGTGGAAATGAAGAGCGCCACAAAAACATGATGTCGTCTCTGGGGAGTTGAGCTCCATCCACTCGACGGAAACTACTGCGGGAAGCAATATTAGGCTGAGTATGATCCTGGCCTGAAAGAGGAGTGCAGAACATTCAGAAAAATTCCCCTGTCCATCCATATATTCATTTTCAACACGGTTTATCCTGTTCAGTGTCGTTGGGAGCCCCAACCAAGGAGTGGTTACCACTCAGACACTAGGTTCTAATACAAAGTCAAACATTGACACTTACGTGCAGAGTGGGAACTGAGCCTACACTGTCTGCACAGAACTCAGGCAAGTGAACCACTACACAGTCAATGACCAGAGATTCTCTCATACCATGTTCATAAAAATGACAATCAGCCCATTGATGTGGTTTGTTTTCTTGATAGTCTATCGATGAAATTTTGTCAAATACCCATCAGCAGTTGGAAGAAGAATACATTAACGACAACACAACTTTGTTCCTTTCAAACTAATGGTACCGCTCCCAGCACTGGGTGGAAAAAAAACAGATTTATATCCATCCATCCATTCATTTTCACAGGTAACTTCAGAACTATCCCAGTTGGGTGTGAGGGAGGGTGAACCCTGGACTGGTCACCAGCCATTCGCAGGTCGCATAGAGACAAACAAGCATTGATAGTCACATTCACAAAACATGGTCTTCAACTCACACGGAAACAAAATACAGTTTCAAACGCAGAACCTTAGTCCACTAGCTCGCCATGCTGCTTGTTGATGTACCATGACATCATTTTTCGGTTCTCAAAAAAGTTGTGCATATTTGTTGACGCGTGTTCAGCATTGTCTGCGAGTTTACAAGTTTGGTCACATTGCTCAGCCACATTATAAGGCCGTGTGTGCAAGCATGCATGTTACTATGGCTGGAGAGTTGACGCTATCTAATCACAGCCTGGGAAGTTGAGCGAAGGAGAGGGTGTAGACAAGGTGGCACCGCGTGGAATTACCCTACTATCATGATCTGCATCAAAATGGGAGCATTTTTGGCAAACGCCGTACTGTTTTCGACAAATAATACACCGCGCGTACTGTTGACGCTTGCCTAAAGCGTTTTAAGTCAATTGACCTCTGCTTCACCTGAAGGGAGACGAGCCACATCAGGCATAAACATCGTAAACAAGGGGCAGGGGAACCCCCCCCCCCCAGCCCGTACCTCCTTTAGTCAAGTCGGAGGAGTGGAAGGAGGAGGTGTCAGCGTCTCTACAAAGCCTTCTTATCCACGAGATATCAAAGCTGTCCTCCCTGCATGAGATCTTGTCAGGATGATGTGACTCACGCAGAGGGATGGCGTCCATTGCAAAGTAAAACCACAAAAGGAGACGAGGCCAGAAAACGGAGAGAGCAGATTTGCATGAAGATTTGGCAGCGCGCGCAAGCTACCTCACAAAAGATGTTTTTTTTGAAACAAACAAAGACAACTAGTGTGTCCGAGGCCTCTTCTTCAACTGAGGTGAGCTCAGTCCCGGATGATTCACTGTGTGAAATAGCGGTTGCAACATTTTGTTCAATCGACTAAGTTGGGAGCCAACTTTTCTGACCCCGTTTGATACTTTTCTTTCCTTTCACATTTGTTTTCTAAAAGGCGACGTTGGCGAGATATCCATTGCTATTGTTGGGTAGACAAAAAAATGACCTTGGGCGTGCGTGTGTATGTGTAATCAGACAGAGAGGGGGATTACAGACCGGGCACCTGGCAGGTGGAAACAGTCTGTGCTCATCACCTGCCCTCCTGTTCTTCTTGGACAGCGTATACGGGACTCGTATACACAAACGCACGCACACTACAACTTGTCCTTTAGTCATCGCTGTCATGACACACTTGATGGGCACAAAAAGCCCACGATGAGAACTTACTGTGTCAAGTAGCCATCTATCCCTTGACTTTTTATACTGGTTTTTCCTGTTCATGGTTGCTGGGAGCTGCCGTCTATCCCAGTTGACTTGCAGTATTGGGCAGATTCCATCGCGCACAAACAGAGACAGACTGCCGAGTCGGAACTGAAGCCACTTGAAAGGAACCACTTGAGCAGGCACATCTATTAGGAATAAGGCGTTTATTAGATCAGAGCC
The DNA here is from genome assembly GCA_901007745.1 of Hippocampus kuda. NCBI lineage: Eukaryota > Metazoa > Chordata > Actinopteri > Syngnathiformes > Syngnathidae > Hippocampus > Hippocampus kuda. The sequence goes on along the minus strand of CAAKHF010024087.1, from coordinate 5,985 downwards.
CTTTATATGTAAGTACAATTGCAATGATTGTACTATTTCATTATATCCCAGATGTACTTGTGGAACATTTATTTTAAAAGTCATCATCATCATCTTTATATTAAATGTTACACAAATTTTACTGATATGAAGGGCTCCGAATTTATAAAGGCCTTCTACCTTTCAGATGAGAGGAAAAACAGCCATCGTCTTCATTTCTATTTGCCACTTTAAAAAGGCTTTGCATCCTGGATGGGAAGTTTCGTGCTGAATTCCTTCTTTAACAAAAAAAAATGCAAGGTAAAGTACACTGACATCAAACAGCTCAATCCCTACTCCTGTCAGCATTCCCAAAAGAACGCTGAGCACCCCATCTGTTGTGGCCTGCTCAAAGATAGTCACTCAAGAGGAGTCATCGGTGTTAAGTTAAAACAAACACAGTAATTAGCCTGATTAAGATCTGGCAGATTCCTTGAGATTAATAGTAGTCTGCTTTCTTGAGATACTAGAGTTTACGTCAGGGGAGAGCAAAGACGATTAGGGGAGTGTGGGACACAAACTGGGAAGGAGGGGAAGAAAGTGACGCAAATACGGATGGGGAGAGGGTAGAAGGTGGTATTTATATTATCGAGCGTGTTGCTGTTCAGATGAGTAAAAGTAGATAAAGTGAGCAGAGAAAAGGGGAAATGAGAGCTAAGAGCCAGTCCTGGATGAGGGTTTTTATTTTTTATTTTTTTGGGCTTCACTGGGAGTAAATGTCTCTGCAGGCGCTTGTCACTTTGAGGGGCCAGCGTGGGACAATCAGTGATGATGACGGGGGCACGGACCTGTTGTCAAGAAGCTGAACTCGGCTGTCATTCAAATCTCTCTGCCCTATGGCATGACAAGGATGGGCCTTAATCTGCTGGGAGAGAGAGGCAGGGTGAGAGAGTGATGGCGTGAAAGGGGGGTAAAATTAGACGTGAGGAAATGGGGGGGTTCTTGTCGAGGGGCAAGAAGGACAAGTGGTTTCGAACTATAATGCTTTCTTAGCCCAGCCAAGGAAGTTGTTCTGTGTTCTTTCTTAGTGGGACTGTCAATGCTTTTCAATAAGCCTTTATCAACATTTAAAATCATGCCCTTCAATTGCCAAAAGCCATTTCTCAATATGCACTCTTGTCTGTTTTTTTTTTTCTTTCTTACAAAGTAGACTGAAAGGCAAACCAATTCAAATCAGACTTTTTTTTACCCCAAACCTGGGAAAGTTGGTGCTCGGAAAATAGTGGGCTCTATTTTCATTGATAGTGCACATGCACTCGGAGGAAAAATTGGCGCATCTTGATTCCCACTTGTTACATGAACGATCAGATTCATCTAGCTCACGCATATAAAATACCTCTGTGAACCTAAGCTAGCTAGGTTAGCTGGACAGTTTAGCTTATCAATCGCCTGTCAAACTTTCATGTCAGTTCTACAGTTAACTGAGAAGCCAATACAGCGATAGATGAGACACCATGGAGATTGCAAGATTTTATAACTTCACGTACGACTTGCATGAGTCAAATAAATAACTTGACTTGCTTGAAATTTGGTTGCTATATTTTTTTTTTGTATTGTTACTCGTAAAATGGTTGAGACTTGAAGGGTACGACTCGAGACATGCACTTATGTGACTTACTCCCACCTCTGTATTACAGTACGTATGCTGTAAAAACACATAAAAACGCTAACGAAAACATGGTAGAGCTGAGTCGTAAACAACAGCACCAAAATGCAATGGGTAATGCGGTATATCGTTTGGACTGTAGGTCATCAAATCGGATGATGGCAATTAATATTGAAAAGTTCCTTTCATGGAGCAAGCCTGAATAGAGAAGATGACAAAGCGAACACGATCTGAAAAAAAAAAAAATGCTGTTTGCGCATCCAACTTCTGTCCAAGTGCGATTTAACTTGGACATTGTTTGCAGCAGGAGACTGTTGGACTGGTTCGAATTTGACTTTTCCAAGAGGGTGTCAAAAACATGTATTTTAAAACCCAAGATTCTGTCAACCCAGACCACCATCTCTCCTTGAACCAGTTTATCTTCAGCCCAATAGAAATACGGCATTTATATTTCCCAAATGGAGTTTTGTAACTTTGGCGAGGCTGGTATTCAACAAAGCTTGTCATAGACAGATTGCAGTGGTTTAGGTGTGATGGAATGTCGTGTTTAAGGGGACAGAGCTGCTCATGTCTAGATGGAATAATAAGGTACCAAAATGACAAGTGAAAAGTTAGAAAAATTTTGTGGTGTGAGTTATATTTCCGTTTCATTGACCTAGTTATAGCAACGGCAATTGGTTGCAAATCAATCAATAGCCAATATCTTCTTTACCACCACCCCCCCCCCCACACACACACACACAGACACATATTTATACAGTACAGGATGCCCATGGCAAGGCACCCAGCACCAAGCAAACTTGACTTTGAATGGGCCAGCAAGGCCCATGAGTGAGTCATCAACCAGCAATCTTGCACCGCAAGCTGGCAGTCCTCCTGGGAACATGATCAGAGGAGCAGCATGTAAGGACACAATAGCTGCAGAGGCTCTGTCTCATCGTCAGAATTTGCTGAAACTCCAGCAAGCTGTTTTCAATTAGTCCTTACTTATTCTCAGTGTTGGTCCACCGCATCATTTTAAGTAAATTTAAGTATAGCAAGAAGCCACAGTGTTTGGCTTTGCAAAATGTTCTCTGGTCAGATGGGGCTGCAATGAAAATCCTTTTCACTCACAGCCACGTCTATTCTCCAGTCTGCGGTGTTTCACGGTGATGTAATGCAATAACAGGTAATCCAAAACCGACTATAAAGAAGCCAGCAGATAATAAGATACGAATGCCAAAGCACAAAGCCAAATATGTCAGTGGTACAGTCGAATTGAAGCCATGGAAACAGAACACGACTTGAAAGATCTTCAAGAGCGGTCGCATTTATTTGGAATGATGCCCATCAGCTCAGACATATTTTACCCTAGCACCTGAGTTCTTGGTCTGGCTCTTCAGGTTACAACTTGACCATCCTGACCTATTAGTACTTGTACTCCAACAGTCCCATAAATCAATTTTCTCCACCTCTGATCATATTAAGGGTGACGAGTGAACTATCCCAACTGATTTCAGGCGAAAAGCAGACTATTGTACAGCCTAGCGGGTTGCCAATCCATCAGCACGATCATTCACACTCTAAAATCAGGTGAGTAAACTGCTACACCATCAGTGACTGTAATCCAACATAGTAATTGCTAAAAACTAACTGAACATCTGAAGACAAAAAAAGAGTCAAGTACTTGCTGTTTTTGTTCGCAGTTGTGCACACTGTCAAGGCAAAGCAACACTTCAATCTGTATAATTTTTTTCACCTAGTGAAAGACAAGTTTAGTGTTTGATTAGATATGATTGCTAAAAGTCAGGTCCGAGGTTGACGATTTTGGCTGTTGTGACTCCAGGTGTTCTCTAACTGCAATCCTGTTTCCGTTTTTGGCCGAAAACAATGACCTCTGTTTTGGTTTGCTTTAGCTGAAGGAAAATTCGGTTTATCCAGTTGTTAATTTGCTCTCGTGAAACAACACGTTCATGGAACTACTTTTTGTGTCATCTGCATAGCCATGACAGCTGACATCATTTGGCATTAAGAAGCATTTTGACCCCAAGGTAACAAAGACAGATTGAACGAAAGGTGTCCAAGAATTGAACTTTGAGGAACCCCACTTAAAGGCTATTCAATCAGATTTGAAAACTGCACAGCATACTGAGTACTGGGCTGACACCTACCTGTCATGTCAAAACTGAACATTACGGCTATTCTATGTGCAATATTTACTGTTTCATTGTAGAAGACTAGAGAATGTTGAGTGCGTAAAATGTGCCATAGTTGGAAAGAGGCACATAACAGTCAGAGGTTGCATGACAGAGAGACAGGTGGCAAGAGTCGTGGCTGCGAGTCACGTCCCATGCGACTATATGCACCAAGAGAGCCGGCCAATGATCTTTCATCGCCCAGATGTACGGCGTCCCGGAGGTGATCGGAGCCGTGACCTGACACTCCGATGTCCCAGCATGCTCGGCAGATGTGGGTCAACTGACATCTGTTTCTCAGCACGGTCTGGGCTCAGCTCGGCACAACCCAACCCTGATGCCATATTCATCCTAATAACCACTCCCATAATCACCAGGGATTATTCTAATATTAGTGTGCACACGCACAGGGACTGCTCTGATTAAGGTATAGTGAGTGCTCCATATGGTTTTTTGGTTGGGGTTTTTTTGGAGGGAGGGTGGGATTTTTGGGAGGGATTTGTATGTTTTCAGCCCCTCGGTGAAAAGCCATGAAAAAGCCAGCTTAGAGAGGACTAAAGAGAGTCACTGCATAAATAATATTGGAAAATAGCCTAGACAAGAGCAAGAAGGTTGCAGCGGACATAGTCCAACAACAACACGTTTTTGGGCCACAGTAAAAAGGAATAAAGTTGTCGTTTTATCAAGTGAATGTTAAAATTCTGACATATTGGAAGCATGAACAAACGCAACGGTCTGAGATCATCAGTCACTCACGATACTTTTGAGCCCCAGAAAATGGAGGTGTTCCACATAAAAAGGCTATCATGTCTAAATTCCATATTTTTGTGAAACATTTTAAATAAAAAAATTGGCACTTCCATCACGCCTTGAATGTTTTATTTCAAATTAATTACTATACACAAAATCAAATTATATTCTAACAACGACTGCAGTATTGTCAAAAACGCTACTGGTCTTAACCCTATGACGTGGGCAATATCAGGAACCACCAGTTCTGATATATGATGGAACCCCCCAAAAAGGGGGGATTTCAGTCCATGTAAGTTACATAATCATATTGCTAAAAAAAATGGCAATTTTATTGTTTGTGGAAATTATACTCAGCAATCCTAATTAACACCGCTACAGCATTATGCTCTAAATATTTACTCTTTTAATTTGTATATTTTATGAATGATTTCTTTAATCTTATGTTAATTATTGTATTATTTTTCTTCTTTTTATTATTTGGCCTTAATATTCAATTGTATTATTGTCTCAGTCGTTGGTCAATAAGGAATTAATGAATTATTGTCTTTATTTTCAGTGTAATAAAAGAGAACGATTAGAGACCTGCATTGAGAGTGAATGAAGCAGGGGCATGGTGGCCTTCGGGAATTTTGTGTGCTTTCCGTGCACGCCGAGCGTGTGTGAATGGCAAAGCTACGAACTACAAACCAAATACAATGCTAAATTTCTAAGACTTCTAAGTGCCCCAAACTACTTTTTTTTTTTTTAGGTGGCATAATATACTGTAGCTATTTGAATTGCCTATGTCACTTTGAACTTACTTTTAATATACCACAAAAACAAAAAAATCACTGCTTACTAAAAACATATCTTTTTTTTTCTGGTTTTCCAAAAAGGTTCAAATGTGATTCAGGCAATCTTGCCATGAGGCTAACAAAATGACAAGCCCGGCAAACAGCAGCCTACTCAACTCCAGCATCTCACGCCACTCATTAGGACACGAATACTACAGTATGCTCAGAAACCACACTTGATAAAACACTTTATTTCTTGACAATCTCTTTATCTATGTCTCACTTGTTCACGGATAACTTCAACTCGTAAGTCAAGGTATCACCGTGTTTTTCCCGAGACAACATTTGGAGTAATTATTTGTAATATTTTTAATGTAATGTTTTCTTCTTTCTTCATATGCTGGGTCTAAAATCCTCAGCTTCCCTTTTAACCCTAAGAGGTCTATTTGTGGAAGTCATGGCCTGCTGGGGTTTACGACTCTCTCTGGGCCCCTACTGCTGCTACCCCCCCCCCCCACACACACACACACATACACACACAAACACACACACACCAGAGTTGGCCCTTAACTGCTGACACTCAACTTCATTCCAAGCTGCAGCTGCATCTGCTGTCACCATGGCAACCTTGTTTATTACTTAACCCCCCCATCACCACCAC
>CAAKHF010024086.1:138654-149426 GCA_901007745.1 Hippocampus kuda | reverse complement strand
TTGTGAAGCAAGAAGCGCAGCTGCCTGCAATACGGCACAAAAGATGCACGCGCACAAAAGTTAATGCCGGAAATGTTTTCGTAGGAGCCCCCAAAAAGTTCCTTGCTGAGTCAAGAACACGCTTCAAAAGTTGTGTGCGAATGATCACGTTCACAAATAAAAGCACCCGTAAATCGTATGCGGCAAAAAAAAAAAAAGGCCCCAAATTTAAGTCTGTTTTCACTCTTATTTAAAAAAAAAAAAAAAAAAGTTGGGTCGGCTCAAAAATTTCATTTTAAATTATTATTAAAAAAATAACATGCTTAATTTTTTTAATAGCCACTTGCTATTTTTCACTCATGGGTGCAGCACTTCATAAATGACACTTCATACGAAGAAAAAAGTTCATGTCGAATATACCCCATTTTATTTTGACAGGAGGTGACAGGAAATAAAATCTTGAGATATCTACGGATTATTTTTTTTTTTTTATCTAGTTGAAGATGATTTGATTTCGTACAACCACTTGACAACTTGTTTGTTTTTTTTGTGTGTCCGTGCCACATGCGGCCGACACACGCAACCACCTGGTCAAGCGAGTGCGTCCAACAAAGCTCATTGCAGCTCCGCTTACCTTTCAGCTCTAACACGTCAAACGTTACGACGGACGAGCGTTTAGTACATCGGCCCCACTAAAAGCGGCTCTGGGTCATCGCAACTCAGCAAAACGGAGAGCGGCTCACTCACGGTCGCATTTTCAGAAAAAGGCAGCTCACCAAAGATTTACTTGCTTGTTTCATTTCACACTCGACGCTCTGGCAAAGTCCCAATTATTTTTTACACACAAGTGAGGCGGGTGCGCGTGGAACCGCAGGCACCACAGCAGGAGTTGGAATGGACTTTCAACTTAATTGTTTTTTTTTTTTGTTGTTTTTTTTTAATGACAGTCAAAAATTTGATGCTCTGCAAGATGGATTCAAGAAAAAAAAAATGTGATGGTCTGGTCAGGGGGGGCTGCTGACGACGCCAGCCACATGAGGTCACAAGCGTTCGCTTCATGGCGTGGCTACGCCGTCTTTAGAAATCATTTTGACGGAGAGAAAAATTACAATCTGTGCCATTTGAACTCGGCGCAACCTTTTCACGGCCTTGCATCAAAGAATCCTTGCGGGGGGGTGGGGGGGGCTGGTTCCCCCTCATCTTGTGACATGTGACAGCTTCATCAGCATAACCGCTACGCCTATTTGGGGTGAGGATAAAAAAAAAAAAAAAAAGAAAAATTTAAAGTTCTATCGGGCACAATTGAACCAAAATAGTGGCTTCAAACCAATACGGCAGACTTCCTGTGGTTTTTCAGCCATGGCCTTGAGAGAATTTTTGGTTGGTCCACCTGTGATCGAAATGTTTACGGGGACTGAATTAATGAGCAAAAATGGCGGCCTCCAACCAATCGTGTCTTTTTGAGCACGCCGTCTTGAGACTTTTTGTGTGTCTACCTAAATGTTACTGTTTTTTTTTTTTTTTCAATTCTACAGGGTGCAACCAAATTTCATTTTTGCTCTGGCTTGTTGTTCTGAACGTTCAACTGAATCCCACAAGGCACGAGTGGCAAACTAAAACGGTGACTTCAAAGCAATACGGCGCACTTTCCGCGTTTGCCTCAGCCTGCCTTTCACAGACTTTTTTTGTGGGTCTGTTTCTTAGATCAAAATCCTTGCTGCCGAGTCAACGTTGCTCTGCGGGCTTCTCTTTGTTGCGATTGTCCAAGCCAAGGAGCGGATCCTTGACACCGCCGTGACCTCGACGGCGGCCATGTCCAACGCCGCTTCGCTCGCGCGGTTTTATTTGCTCTTGCGCTAATAAGACGTTTTGGGCGGTGACGGATGGCAAAGCGCCGACTTTATTGCGCGTAATGGAGCTCGGCTGGCTTATTGTCAGCAAAGCGATGCTGTGAAATGACGCTATCAGCGCAACGCTCATGGCCGCCGTCAAAGCCGTCATCTTCCTGCTGAAGCAAGAAAATATCACTTGACCATCGCAAGGTGAAATTTATCTGTTGTAAGAACCATTGACGAGTCAAAAAAAAAAAAAAAAGACATTTTGATTTGGAGTCACCATTTTGGGTCAGTTTGCACCCTGGAGAACCCAAAAAAAAAAGATCAAACAATTCAGCCCGAGAAGCCGGTGTTATTGAGCTGCATGACATTTGATGTAGGGAGACCGATAAAAAAAGTAGGCATGTCAATCATGAGAAGACCCACAAAAAAAAAAAAAGACTTCTTGCCTGAAAAGACGACATCCGCAATGCATCCTGGGTTGTGCGACGCACGGGAATATTACACCCTAATCGACACTTTGGATGATCTGTTCCCGATATAAAGTGAGCGTGTGTCGTCCAAGAGGAGGAATGATCCAAATGTTCCTGAAAAACAGCCAAGATGACTTTCCTCCCAGACTTTTTGAAACCGAGGCCGTAAAGAAGGCAACGAAGAGCGCGCGCTCTCCACCCGGAGGACAGCTTCCTCACAGCCGGTGTCATTGCGACCGCCATCCATCAGCTCAAGGTTCCCGAGCGTTCTTCTCCTCCTCCGCCGCCGCCGCCGCGCAAGTGTGCCGAATTTATCATTCTTAGATAAAGGCCGAGCCGGCCGGCTTTCGCTCGGGGGCCCCGAAATTTATGGCCGCAGAGGCCCTCGCCACCACGACGCCGACGCCGAAAGCGACAACGGCGCAATCTGTCGTGCCGCCGCCATCCATTTCGATGCCGCCAACGTCGTTCACGCCCGTGACAAATGACTTTTTTTACCCCCCTCGCCAAAGTGTTTTCACCGGAGAGGTGCTCCTCTGCGGACCTTTACTGTCAACAAGCCTCCCCGATTGGTTTTGAATTGTAGTGCAGCTTATAGACACAAATATATTTCGCCAATCAAAGATGATTCAATATGGGGGGGCAATGCGATTCCAGGAAAGTTCGATTTGCCAGCGGAACGATTCGTCACTCTTCAATTCGGTGGGATTCCGATTTGATTCAGCTCCGTTTGAAAAAGGGATGATGCAATCAGTCTTTTGCTTTTCTGTGACATAGACAGTGAATTCTTTTTTTCTGTATCATTTTGCTGCGTTATTCAGCGAGTGACAGCTGTCAGGCCAATCATATGATACGATGTCCTGACGCACTGCAGCCAATCACGCCACTGACAGTCTTGCGCATGTGCTCCGCTCATACGCGCTCCATAACAGTAAGAGCGTGGCGGCGATAGGTGACGCTAATGCTAACCCTTTAGCATGGCGAAACGAGCTGGAAGCTGGACTACCTCAAGCGACACATTTCAGCAGAAAAGTCATTTGAATGCTGTTGGAATTAAACGAAGATTCAAGATGGGGAAAGGGATCGGATAGCTGGCCAGGAGCTAGCTGGAGGCTAACGGCGGCTACGCCGTCAGAGCGCCACGAACGCAAGTCTCTGTGTCTCTCAGAAGCCAACACTGAGGAACGTTAAGTACTGTACAAGGTTTTATAAGTCAAGATTGAAGTAAATACGTGTACCGCCGTGGTCTTTGTCTCAAATATGTAAAGTATAAATATTGTTCACATTTTTTAAACATGCTGGTAGCCACATACACTTACACAAAAATTCCTAGGGGGGGAGCCAACTCTCCTTTGCGGTTTTTCACTTATCGCGGCAGGGTCCCGGTCCCCGTCAACCGCGATAAGGGAGGGAACACTGTAGACGAATTAGGTGGTCAGAATTGAGATATTTCTCTCCAGCAAAACAAATGCACGGCGCGGGATTCCCCTCGGTTGCTTAGCAACGCTTCTGACATGATGGTACTTCTGGAGGAACGGCGCACAAGCTCTGAAAACAATCTCGCTGTCTGCGAAGGCTGAAATCGTTTCTCATTTTGGAAAGGAAGTCTTCCCAGGCGACGCTCAGCCGAGACGACGAGTTGGCAAAGTCGCCGATTTCGACAATCGGTGTCAACGAAATCACGGCAGAGTTCGAGGCCAACAGACTGAAAGATGATCGTAAACGGCTCGGCGGCGCGCCGCATCCTGAACAGGAGAAGAGGCCCTTTTCATTTGCTGACTGAAATGCTTTCAGAGATGGAGTCGGAATTCGACAGTTGTTTGTTTCATGTGGCATTCAATCATTTTTTTCTTCCTATACACATATTTGTGCGTACGTGTTTCTACTGTATTATATGTTCATGTTTTGTACTGTACTCTACATCGTAGTTGGCGGCCATTTTATTGGAAATGAAACTACCGTTATAACGTGCAGATTCGATACGTCCCTCGAGGTACGTCGTCGCGATGTTTGACCATTATTATTTTGACGTGACTTGACAAGTCATCGTTTTCAAAGTTAAAAATTGTCATGACAGCTCCTGGGCCAATATTTTAGTGATGGATATGAAGAGGGTGGAACTTTCTGGTCTTCCTGAACGGCGTGCACTTGTCACAGCGCCGAGTCAGTAAATTTCGAGGCAGTGCTGGATTTTTATCACCCAGCTACTCTTGAACGCTTCCCCTTCAATGCGACGCCGTCCGTCTAAATGGAGCTGCCGAGCTATCGATCTTCGGGGGTGCTATAAAACACGCTAGAAATAAAAAAATGTAAAAAGAAGAAAGAAAGACTCACGCATTTCCTCGCCCGTCTTTTTAAAAAACTTGTCAGGGGGGATAAAACAATCGGATGGGATTCAGACAAAAAAAAAAAAAAAAAAGCGTGGAATGTCGGGATAAATCCAGAGGAAGCACGGAGGTGACCTTGCGACAATTCGATTCGTCGTTCGCCAACAAGGTTGGCCGTGGTCCACTTGGGTTTGGAATGGGACAATTTATTCTACGGTGGGCGGGTTTCGGTCGGTATGATACGATTCAGTCCACCGTAGTACCGTGTGCTTCGCTGTGGTTCAGTTCGGCTCGTTGTGGTACGATTTAGTTCACCGTGGAAGCGTTCGGTTTGGCACGAGACCGTTCAGTTCATCGTGGTTCCGTTTGACGCAGTACAGTTCGATTGGACTGGGTATGTTCAGATTTGGTCCACGATGGTACACTTTTGGTTGAGGGTTTGATTCTTTGTGGTCGGGGTCGGGTGGCAGTGATGCGGTCCAGTTTGGCTCGCGATAGGCTTCGGTTCACCGTGGCGCCGATTGGTTTGACATGATCCTGTTTGGTTCACCATGGAAGGGTTCCGTTTGCCGTGGTGCCGTTTCGTTCGCCGTGGGACGGTTTGCCGTCATTGGTGGCGGTAAGGTTCAGTTCATTTCGTTGTGGGAGGCTTCAGTTCATCGTGGTTCAGTTTGCGTTACAGCGTTTTTTGGTTTTTTTTTTAGAGAGCATTTTTGACGAGATATTTTGAGCTCCTGCTGCAAATGACAAATGGCCTACTTCTCCGAGTTGAACCAGACGCAACTTTTAGTGGCAAGGGGGCCTTATGAAGACGGGACCGGAACAATATTGAGTCTATATTTTGGGACGCTTTTACGAACAACAAACAGTAGCCATTATCGGTTTTGGGTCGACCGATGGTGATTTTTATGAGATGGAGTGGCTCAAGGCAGAATCTTTTTTTGGGTGGCTGGCGGCTTTATGGCCGGTCCTCAGCGTGTTTCTGATTATAGACGATCGGCTGCTTGCACTCACTTTGTGGGAGTCCGTTGTATAAATTATGAAGCAGAGTTATTGTCGTTGAACGGGCTGCCGTCCCCTGAGGGAACAGCGCCACTACACCGGGAATGAGAGCAAACGGGACCGTTGCAAATTGTACCACGTCGACAGCGTCGAGGAAATGTGATTCAAGCGGAGCGGAATTCCCGTCGGGAGCCGACGCGAAGTCACAGAAGTCCAGAAACATGCATGAACAGAAGCAACGTGAATGCTCGCGTTGGTACGAATCAAAGTTCCTCGCTCATCAAAAGCTGCCCAACCTGCTGGATGAGGGTCCTCGTAGGCCAAAGGAAACAAGAAGTAGCCACCTGCCAAAATGGCACTGGCAACAGTGTTGAACATTGCTTCAAATGATGTTCACCACCACTCGGAGAACTTACGAGTCAGTTGTTTTGTTGACCGACAGCTGCTCGATCAGCACAACAGAAACAGGAAGTAGAAACCTACCACAATGAAAGAAGTAGAACCAGCACGCTCAACTCAACTGCATTTCTCGGCCACTTGAAAACAACCAGCGCTGTATACAAAGTGCTGTACATGGAGCAACAAACAACAAAACAAACTAATAAAGACAGTAGAGAGCACAAAAACAGTCAAACGAAAAATCAAGTCTCACGCTGAGTACAACGACTACAAATGAGTTCTAAGACAAGTTTGGGAGGTCATTGCAAAGACAGAGAGCGGCAACGCCAAGTTCTCGGTACCTCGAATAGTGTCTGGTGCGCAGATTTCAGGCACCAGGTAGGGGCTCAGCGAGGGAAGGTGGGGCCAGGCCATTTCAAGATTTCAAAACGAATCATAGGATCTTAAAAAGAACTCTAAAATGTTTCGGGCACTCGCGAAGGGATGCCAGAGTAGGAATGATGTGCTCCCTCTTACGAGTACCAGTCAAGAGGCTTGCAGCAGCATTTTGGACCAACTGGAGACGCTTCATGGAGGATTGGCTGACTCCAAAGTCAAGTTTCTTGCGGTCATCCAGCCGGGATGTGACCAAGGCATGAGTGACTGTTTCAAAGCGCTCATGAGGAAGGAGAGGCTTGACTTGAACCGGCTGCCGAAGATGAAAGAAGCTCGATTTGACAACGGCGCCAATTTGGAATGCCCAAGGGCCCCTGGGACCAAACGCCACCACTTCTGTCTTCTTTTCATTGAAATTCAAGAAATTTAGAGCCACCCGGGTCTTGACGTCTTCCAGACAGGATAAAAGTGGCGTCAATGAGACACACACAACCGTCTCCAGTGTCAGCTGCCGAGAGGATGTCATTAAAACTCGTAACGGGGGCTGACTCTGTGCTCCGCATCACCTCGAAACCTGACGGGAAGGACCTCCAGGACGTTACGTTCGTCATCCGAGAAAGATTAGAACCGAGTGTGCCATCGCTTTCCGCTGTTGATCCAAAAAGTGTGAAAACAACTTGACTGAACACACGGCTGCACTCGACTCCACGACGGCTTTGCTCGGCTCAACTAAAATGACGACACTCGTGAGTTGCTCCGCGACAGCAGACGACGACACAAGCGCATCTCGGCAATGGGACCAGAAGACGACGAGGAGTGTGCGGCGCCACGACAGGGGGGCCCGAGCGTCATCTCATTAGGTTCCGGCGGATAGATCGTGCAAGTAGCAGACTCCGCTGGGTCCTTCCCGGAAGGAAAAAAAGAAAGAGCTCGCGGCAGACGGGGGGGGGGAAGCGGCGCTCTCGCTTCTTCTCTTCTGCGGGCGTCTAATTGCCCTCAGCGCACAGACAGAAAGAAGCAAGAAGACTCCAAAGGACGAGGAACACAACCCAGGATGGAGTCGTTTCCACGAAGCACAGTTTTCCAACGGGACAGCCCTGAACACACCAAAACGGACGCCTGACAGACCCGAAGGTGTCGGCAAGGTTTTGTCGCGAGGCCCTGCTGGGCGACACAACGAGCAAACAACACCGACGCAATCTCCTCGGCGGCGCGCCGGCAACCACATTCTCACCGCCCGTCGCCATCTTATCCTTTTCCTGAATCCGCTTGGCCTCACGCGGGTACGTCATGACAAACCACCACTGCACAACTAAACTGCGACGCTACGAATGCGTTACCAAACGGCAGCGGTGCATGAAATGCACAACACTTGCAAACTGCTTCATTCTTAATTGGAGTCAAATACATCCTGGGGATGGAATCCAATAACCCGCCAGCCCCCCCTCCCCCCAACCCCTCCCGCACCACGCCGGACCTGAGGGAGTGGCCACCTTCCACCTTGTCAACACGGACGCCGCCCACGCCGCTCGTTAGCGTCGCTCGCAGCCGAGCGGAGGAGCTTTTGCTTTCCCAAACGCTCTAATTGTTTGTTTTGCTCCATCATTAATTTCCATCCCATTTACATCCATCCGATCAGACCGCCGCCTCCTTCCGAGACTTCCTTTTCCCAACTGTGGGAATTACTTTATCTGCAGTAGCTCTCTTACTTTTTCTGGAATGGAGTTCTCTTTTAGAAAAGCTGTGACAAGAATGAAGTCGTTATTTGTTGTTTTGAAAGGAAGTTTGTCCCCCCCCCCCCGATAAGAATGAAGGGGGCGGGGGTTTCAGGAATAAAGGACAGTGGTACCTCTACTTCCGAAATTAATTGTTTCTGGAAGAAATTTAACTCGAAAAATTTGGAAGTAAAGACGCGTTTTCCATGTAAATGCCCTAATCCGTTCCAAGCCCCCCCAAAATTCAGACATAAATGTTTCATAAAGCATAAAAATGCATCAAAACATGTGACAAATACATGTTACAATTAGATTACGGCACAATAAATGAGAGTTGTGTATAACGTAAAAAAAACAATCAGTATAGAATAAAAATAATGCTGAGTTAACTTAACTGTGTCGTCATCGTTTTTTGCCCTCTTTAGTTCATCTTGTCTCTCAGAGGTGGTTTTTTTTTTTTTTTTTTTTTTTGCCTGGCGATTTGTCAAGAACGTTGGCTTTGGGCGACTTTTAACAATCCTTCGAAAATTGTCCAAGGCAAACATCAACATATAGTGAGCGATCGGCCGACTGGTGAACACTTTTCCGGGTGATTCACATTCACGTAAAACGATCGCAACGCCTCATGGCCCGAGGGGCCGAATGTCGAGGAGTCCGCATAGACACACATGTATCTATTAATCTATCTCCACGCATCGACACATTCGGTAGATTAGGAATCAGAAATTCCTTGTTGTAAATGTGAAATTACCTGAATTCGTAAGACTCACTTACAGATCCAGAATTGCCTCCAAAAGAGAGATTTATAAATCCAGAGCCGTTTTTTTTTTAACATCCCTTTTAGCTATAAGCTACAACTACGTCCTCGTGAGTGTTTTTGATGACTTCCATCAGACAAGAAGACGCCAAAGTGGATGAAACGGGTAGAAGCAGTTCGCAAGCGCTCTGGGGCGACCGGCGAAACAAAGAGCAGTTAGCCGTTAGCCAGGAGCGTCCTCGCCGAGCCTTTCATGACGGCGATGGCGGCGGCAGCAGCTCTGTCACCTAATGCATGCTAATCAAGTCGTTCCCCCCCCCCCCCCCCCCCCCCCCCCCACCCCCCCCCCCCCCCCCCCCCCCCCCGCGCACTCGCCAAAGCTGCGCTCGTCAGCATCCCGCGCACGGTTCCCCTTTTGATATTCCGCGCTAATGACGACACCCTTGAAGGTGCGCATGTTGGTCTGATGTTCTTGCTCCACTTTTTCATCATGTGCAGCCCGGCATTGCTACAGTGTTTACCTTCTGCGGCATTTATCAATGTTTTACACACTCGTCGAGAGCTTGGTTGGTTGTTTTTCTTTTCAGCAGTATTCATGAAAATAACCCCCCCAACACTGGTGTCAATACACACCCACACACACCGCACAAATGTTGCAGCTTTTGGATTTGGAGCCATTCTAAAAACTCCCCTTCAGAATGTGAATGCTCTTACACAGATGATGAATTCTTTATCAGTAGGTTGGCGTTTACATCAGCCATACCGCTCCAGAGCCGCATGTGGCTCTTTAGCGCCGCCCTAGTGGCGCCCTGGAGCTTTTAAAAAAAATGTTTGAAAATGGAAATAGGAGGGGGAGGTAAATTTTTTTGTTTGTTTTAAATTTTGTTTCTGTGGGAGGACAAACATGACACAAACATTCGTTTTTGAATTTTATCTTTAACCGGTACGGTCAAAACAATGAACTCATGAAAATACACCGACACTCGAGCGTACACACGGTGCTTCCGCCGATGGGCTAAGCGGCTAGCCTCAGCTGACGTTTGGATCCGAAACAAAAACGGGAACAGGTGAGCAAGCCAATTCAGATGAGCAGCTTGTACAAGAGCGTTCTCATTGAAGGGAAAAAGATCAAACAATGGCGTCTGTTGCTACGGTTGAGAACGGCCGCCCCGCAGCAAACACATCTGCTAACGTTAGCTAGTTATTCGCATTCGAGCCGAGTTGCAGTTTTGCCGCCTCAACGTTTCTGTATGAATACAAACGAGGAGGGGATCTTGTCAAGTAGAATTTCTGCAGATTGTATAGAACAACATTGATATGAAAAAAACAAACAAAAAAATTAATAGATTTTGGTTTCCCCGGGCAGAATCACACCGAGAAGCCATTCAAGTTTTGAACAACTATATAATTATAGTCAAGTAAAAAAAAAAAAAAAGAAAAAAAAATATATCGATATATATAGGCGATCCTTCCGACAATCTATTTCTGACTACGGCAACACTTTCCAAGCATTTGAGTCCAATATGCCTGTCGCGTGTTTCTACAGGACGAAATATTTGACTTATTTCAATGTAGACAAGTCAAGTCGCATGGTGCAATGAGCCAGCATCTCCAGAGGCCCTCCTCCTCCTCCTCCTCCTCCATCCGTACTTAAGCCGATGGCCACGCACCACTTGCCAACAAGCAGGCTGCTTTTTTTGGGATGGGGGGGGGGGATCGCAAGGGAATGTTGTGTGCGCGCCAAGAGGTATTTATTGCTCTCGCTGCCTCTCGTCTGCTTCTTTTTACACCACTCTTCCTCGTCTTGTCCGACTGGGCGTGCGAGCACTCCTCCTCCCGCCTCGTGTCTCCAGAGTGTTCCTCCGCTAATGGAAAACAACTCTGAGGCGGGAGTCGCTCGTCATCGCCTT
>CAAKHF010024086.1:118100-137213 GCA_901007745.1 Hippocampus kuda | reverse complement strand
CCAGCCCACCACACACACACACACACACACACACACACACACACACACACACACACATTCGCGAACCCTCCCCCCCAGGGGCATTGGCGACTCAACACGGACGCCAAATTAGAGCAGAGCCCACGGCAGCAATTCCCGTAAATATTGACTGGATTTCAAAGCGTCCCCGGGGAAGCGTTGCATTAAGTCGCTTTCAGCTAACCACGCCGGCAGCGGTCGATACGCGGCGGTCGCTAAGCTAACTGCTAGCCCCCCGCCCCCGGAGGGCTCCTCGGGATGCGAGGTGTCGTTAATCTAATTAGCAGCCGCGGGAAGGTAAACGATGGGGAGTTTCTCCAGAGGAACATTTCCCTTTTTATAGTCTGGCGAGGAGCAAATGAATAGCCGTCGCGGGAAATCTGGCCTTAGCGTCCGCCCGGTGCGGTGGCGTCACGGCATCCGGTGTGGCTAATTAAAGGGGGATTTCCTTGTGTCGTTAGCCAATTAGCCGCTAATGCGTTCAGGTGAGCAGCAGGTGCGGCCAATAAAGACTAATTTCTGACCCGATTTGCGAATGGGGAAACGCGTCATTTCATTGGTTCGTGCCTGAGCGCTTGTTTAACAATCCAGAATATCACCATCAGTGCAGATCAGAGTGCTCAACGCGTTTTGCTTTTTTTCTTTGGTTTTCTCAAAACTCGTTCCAAAAGGTGGCGCAGCCTCGACGAAGGCGATTAAACGAGACAAATGTACATACTTTTCCACCAACCGATGACTGAGCAGCTCGGCTGGGCAAAAATGCAGAGACACTTTCAAGAGTTGGCCAGTTAGCAAAACTGCACAGATTAGCCTTAGTGGCACATTTCATTGCTCGGTGGACTAGTTGAAGTAGTATCTGTATTTGTGTTTGCTGCATGTGCCACATTCATGAATCTGTACACTAAGTGATGAGTGTAAAAAGTGTCACGTATGAAGTGCTGCCTTGACCAGTGAAAAATATTTGGGGGTGGGAAATTCACATAACTGCCCCCACACCAGGTTTCCCCACCCATGACCAGGAAGCTAGACTGAATCGAGAGACGATTTCAAGCAACGGCCGGATGGCTGTGTGCGAAACACTTTGCTACACACTATAATGTCAATTCCAAAAGGTAAGCAAAGCTGCATTGAGAATGGTTTGATGTTTTGCGCTTGCGCTGCATGTGCCACATGCACTGATCGGCTTCCTAATTGACGTGAATAAAGTGTCACATTCACTTGTTATGGGTTCCTTTTTTGACATACACTTTGGGCTCCACTTCCACAGAGTAGAATTCGCTCGCCTCATCGCTAAAACAAAAACTTTCCTCGCTATTGGCCCAGCATATGAATACATACGGCAAATACATGTGTGACAGACGCTTTCTAGATCACGATTGCCACTTTTTGGGCACCTCAAACCTTTCGACGACATAATTAAAAGTGACTGAACGTCTTCAGTGAGAAGCCATGACTTTTGTGCACTTTGGATTGACAGATGAAACCGCCAGTCCTCCATTATTCAGGCCTCCCTCTGTGCTTTTAAATGAGAGTTGAAGGTGGAAGATGTCCACATGAGCATATATGGCCCCAGTCATTCAACACAAGCTTGTCCCCACACGGCAATTCATCCATACAGCATATTCCAAGTCACAAAATTGCTCTATTTATCGGCTGTTTTTCACACTTTTGAGTGGTGTTTATTCACCGGAAAGATTCCACGCGGTTAACCGGCTGCCACTCGTCTCGCTTCTCTGTGGGTGTAAACAACACGCCGCCATCAGCCTGCCAACGTCGCAATATGCCGCCGGGGCGTTTTGGAACGCAAGAGTGTTTGACTTACGGCTCAATTCCCGAAAACGCGGGGAAACAGCGAGAGTCGCAACTTGGATCACATGATAGGATGCTGTAGAATGACGCAGAGTCCTCACAGCAACTTCCCTCATAGCCAGCCAGTGCCCTCTCTGAGTAGAAGAGGAGAAGCGGCAGTAAAACAGGCCAAAGTCCAGAGGCTTGGAGGTGCAGAAACATATTTTAAATGAAGATTTAAACATTTCTACGGCGGTAGCCACACTTCCACGGGTAGGATATTCCACATTACTGGAGCCCAAATAGAAAATGTTCTCCAATCTAGAAATTGCCGACTTCTTTTTGTCTTTTTGGGGAAAGGAAAAGTTGTGTAGAGAACGGAATGATCAGTGGTTGTGACCATTTTAGGGCGGCAAAAAGGAGCAAGGAAATGAGAAAAACAAGCTTTTTTTGTTTGTTTGTTTGTTTGTTTTTTGTCTTTCCACTCTGGTATATTCCAATTACAGGCACCTGACCAATCAATAGGCAGTTGAACCAAGTGTTGGTGGGTATTCAATTCTGTTGCTCACAATATTCAAATTTAAAAAAAATAATCAAATAAATGTTCACGGCAGAAGCGGCAGTCACAAACGACCTGCTGTCAGGTCCACGTTTGATGGCAAACTTAATTTTCCGCTCGCTTGTCGAGGAACATTATCTTGACCGGAACCAAATGGTTCTATTATCGGGATAAAACAGGTCTTGGGGGAGGTCGGTGGCGGCCAAAGGGGAAATAATGAGTTCTTTTTATGGCAGCGTGAGCTTAAAGAAACATTTCATTAGAAAGCGATGAGCTTGCGCACACGTTTTAATTCTTTTTTTTCCTTTTCAGTGCGAAAAGACGCCTCGAAAGACGCGCAATCAATGATCCCGAAGAGGCTGAGGGGCGAAAAAAAAAATAATTAGCCGCCCACGTCGTCACACGTCCCCACCGAGGAAAGACAAGGAGGCGCTAATGATTTGCATATTCCCGACGCGGTGACAGCGGCCCTGCCAAATTTCACTGGGTTTTGGCGTGTGGGTGGCAGGTGCTCGCTGCTGTGACAGTTGACTCAATAAATTACCCATTATGACTCACAGATGACTTTTTTTTTTAAAGCAAAAATGTGAGGGAAAAAAAAAACAGCTTTTAACACAGTACAATTAAGTCCCCACATGTCGAATATAGGAGTGCACGTGTCAACACAAAATGAGGAAAAACAGCATCTGGCTGCGACTTAACACAAACATGTGACTCAACTGTGCGGTGCCGGGGCTAATTTAAATCCATCTGACTGTTCTCTGTAACTTGTATTGTCAAAAATAAACCTTGGCTAAGGTAAAATGAAATAATCATGAACTTGGACAAGCTAAACTAAGACAAGAGTAGGTTAAATTAAGGAGATTTGGGGGAGAAAAAAAAACCTGGGGGAAAAATCTAATCTACGGCAGGCTTTATCAAACTTGGCGAAGATACTCTAAAATAAGAGGATCTCTGATCAAATATGCGAAGGTTTAAGGCTGGTTAAAGAAAGACTTAAGTCAGATAAGACAATGAAAAGCAGATAAGATCGGTAAAAAATCCTTTAGTAAAACACGCTAGGCTAGTATAGGTTTACATAAGAGAATCTCAGATCAGACAGGTTAAGACGAACTAAGGAAAGCTAATATGCTGGTCGACAGGAATGGCTTTACTAAAATGTGCTGAGCTGAAATTAGGCTAACAGGCTAACATAATACAATTTGTCTAAAAATGATCAACGATAGAATACAGCAAGGAGAAGTAAAGCAAGGCTAAACTAAAAGAACATGAATTTGGCTAGCCTACTCTAAAATCATCCCCCAACCCCCCAAAAAAAAATCTGTAAAGTGAGGATAATCTATGGTAAAATAAAGTAGGTCAAACAAAGTTAGACAGTTTTGCCAAAATGAAATAAGATGGACATATATTTTTCAAATGCTAGGCTCCAATAAACGAACAAGAAAATCTCACATCGGCTACGCTTAACCTAATACATAAAAGATGCGCCCAAATCATCTAAACTTGACCAAAACAAGCAGTGCACGCGGAGGTAAGCTACGTCTTTGAACACCGAGGCTAAGGTTAAAATAGGCAGGAAAAAAAAAAAGTGACAACTCTAGGAGCGGCTCAACCAAGTTAAATGAAGATAAACAAGGCTAATCTGAGAGCTACACGTGCGGCGAAGACGAAGTAGCATTTAGGCGAGTGCAATGTTAGCATCGCTCCAGTGGGCCCTAAAGCAGAGTTACACGTGGGGGCAGAAGAACTTCTTTATTTATCGCCTATGTAAAAGCCAGGCAGGCGTGAAAGGTAAGAAGGGCGCGGGATGGAGGACGCCAAGCGGGATAAAGCACCCATTGCACCACCACCACCGCCGCGCCACTCACGCTATTTTCACACCTGTTCATTAAGTTACAAAAGCGCCAATGCGGCTGCCGCTTTCACACGAACACAATCTGCCTCCACCAATTTTATAGTGGTGGGGGGTGAAGAAAAAAAAAAGCCTGCTGTGGAGCTGATAGCGAGCATGCTAGTATGAAGAGCGAGTTCAAATGAGGTTAGCCAATTTGAGTAAAAGATGTAAATGGAGGCTCAATAATGACAAAGTATGATAAATTAAATTAGATGAGAAAAGGTAAACTAGCATAATATGGCTCGAAGCTCTATAAGAGCCTTTTAGCCCAGGCTAAAGGTTAAGGATAGAGTACTATAGGTTCAGGTAGTTAAAAGCGAAACTCGATTGCTAAGGTGCAAACAGCTGGCCTCGAACAGGCGAAATGCAAATAAGATGGCTTAGACAGGCGCACGTAATATCTCCGATAGGCTCGGCAAAAGATAAGCCGAGGCTAAATTTATCTCGGCTAATGGGACCGACTAAAATGGACTAAAATATGCTAAGCTCAACTCGATGTAATGGAGTAACATTTGAAAAACTACAGGAAAGCAAGCTAGCGAACCAGAGTTTAGGAATCCCTGGTGGAGAATAGGAATCTTTCGGTTGCCTTATTTGGCAAAGCGAAGCTCAGAGACCATTTCATGATGTCACCATGATGCGTTCAGCATAAGCTAAGATATCTCACGCTACAGGGCGTAGCACAGCTAATCGTGGCCCCACGCTACATATTTGAACTACGGCTGTGGGCTCTCCTGTCAACAGGAACGTAGCCGCTAACGGCGCCAACGGTTAAGCATTTTTGACGCCACTGTCAGTGGGGTTCGAGTCTTCTGAGGTGCAGCGTGGGATCGCGCCGTCGTCCTCGGTGGCGAGATTAGCGTCAAATCCTCAACTCCCGTAACACCCTTGGCGGGGAGCGCAGAACCCGGCGTGTCGGAAAGCGTCCCCGACGACCATTTGACGTTCAGGAGGGGGGTGGGAGGGAGTGCGCTGCCAAATTAATCGTTCGCGCGGATGAAGAATTGAATTTACTTTGGTTCAAAATGATTCTGTTGACAAAACTACTCTCGGCGTCGGTTGGGTGTAAGCGCAGATTGCGCCGCCGCCTCATCTTGTCGTCAGTTTGGCGGCGTGCCGAGCGTCGGGAAGAGGCCTGCCGATGAGACGACTGGCGCGCGGCCACCTGCCTGCTGCTGTCCTCCTCCGTACGGCTCTGCTTTGATCAGACGCGCGCGCACGCGCGCACAAGCACGCGTGGTGTTGCCACGTACACACGTGGCGAAAGGGTTGAAAAATCTTTGGATACCACTTGTTTTTAGTCCCCGTGATTGCACACCGAAGCCCAGGCCAGCCCAGCTCATCATTCACAAAACTCAAATTTTAGTTTGAAATGAACACAAGCTTGAAACCCTGACTTGAACGCCAAAACAAGACTTCAAATCCTTGTTTCAGACCCCGACTCCCAAATTAGAGTTTGAAAACCTAGCCCAGGCTTTAAACCAAAAACATTCAGTCAAGTATCATTTTGAAAGCCGAACCCCGACTTCAAACCCAAACTTGAAATCCAAATTGGAGGTTGAAACCACAACACAGGCTTGAAACCTGATTTGAAACCCAAACTTGAGACTTCAAATCCTACTTGGAAACACGAACCTTGTCTTAAAGCATTCCTTTGAAAGTGAAATTTGACTTTGAAATCCTAACACGATCTTAAAACCCAAAACAAATCCTTGTTTTAGAATCTCACTCTGGCTCAAAATCCTAATTGTAGCTTGAAACAATAATGGAGGCTTGAACCCCAAACAAGACTTGAAATCCTTGTTTGAGACCCTTACCCCGTCTTGAAACCCTCATTTGAAACCCAACTTTCAAGCCCCATCCCTCTCTTGAAGCCTTGACTTTCAACCCTCATTGGTAAGCCATCACGTGTCCGAGAGAACTCCCTTAAACGTTTTGCTCGTTGTTTGTTTTTATTCCCTGTATAAGATCAACGCCTCAAGCAGTCTTCACCTTAAAAGTATGCACTACACACATATTCACGTGCACACGCGCACTCACGCACGTACTCTCGCACAGCTTAAAGAGGCTCAGATGCTGCACGTCACACGGCTGCTCATCCTCCCGTCGTGTCTCGTCACACCTGTCTGTCCGTATATACGTCTGTCGGACTGCGCCCAACTGGACGTCCATCTTGTGGAACAAAATGTCCGCCGAGCCCGCCAAGATTGTTCACACGTGCTGCAGTGTGCATTCCGGGCCACTAGTGGGCAACGCCTGGTGGCCGTGCATGCAGGTCTACCTTGGGACTCGGCCCCAACTGCTCCCTTGTGTGTCACGTGACAGGAAAAAAAACAAGCATCTGTGTTAGCGTTTTAACATGCTAGCGCGTTAGCATGTGACATCTTGTGTTGAGGATTAAAATCGTCAAGACTAAACATTCATTTGAAATCCTAACCCTATTTTGGAACGCTGTCCCTCGCTTTCAACCCTATCCTTTGTTAGAAACTGCAACCATCCATTTTTAAACTTTGTGTTTGAAACTCTCATTTGAATCCCTTGTTTGGAAACCTAACCCTAGCTTGAAACCGTACCTCTGCTTGCTGTTGCTTTTTTTTTTTTTTTTTTTAACGTTGACCTCCTTTTCGGGACGGATGACGCCGCGACCTGGCGGCGCTCGATTTGCGAGGCGATCAACGTTTCAAGCTCGGTCTTGTTTGCAAAGCGTCTTGGTTTCGATCAACGACATCATAAACTGCCGCCGGCGGAGTAAGAATAACGACGCGGTTCGAGCGGGACCCGACGCCGTATTGTTCCCTCGGCCGCTCAATCATTCATCAGCGGAAAATAAGCAGCGGGAGAAGAAAATGTTTGATTGTGTGCGTCTGGCAGCTTAAAAAGGAGAGCAGGTGGATTGACATCAAACGCTTCCCGTAGCGCATACTGAAATGTTTGCATAAAGCTCCATTGGTTGAGTCTCTGCTTTTCGCGAGGAAAAAAAAAAGCTTTTGTGAGCACTATTTTTGTCCCAACGGGAGGTTTGTATCGTGAAGGCTAACTTTTGATTAGCAATTAGCTGCTGGTAGGAAATCACATCTTAGTGTGACGTATCAGAATTTTATTTATTTTTTTGTGGCGACCAATCAAAATTTACCGCCACCATCTTTATAATCTCGCATTGCCGGTCTGTCCGGTGTACGTGGGTCAAATTTGGTAGGAGCCAGACAAACTTCAAGGAGTAGTTCGTCTTCGAAGGACTCCTGAAAATGTCCTAAACCTGGTTCACAACTCTTGAGACCTTACTTTAAAGCTTGAGCACTTGCTTGAAACCCAAACCATACCGAAGCACTTTCTTTGAACTTGGCTTGAATCCCTATTTTGAAACTATGCTTGGAAACCTAAAGCGCTAACCCTGGCATGAAACTCGAATTTCAAAACCATAACCTTGGCATGAAACCCGATTTCGAAACCTAAATGCTGGCTTGAATCCCAACTTTGGAAACCTCGCCCTGGCCTGAAAGCCTACTTTGAAACCCTAACCGTGGCTTGAAACCCAACTTTAAAACCAGAACTGTTGTTTGAAACCTAAACCTGGTCCAACACCCTACTCTTAAATTCCAACCCTGGCTCAAAATGCTAACACCGCCTGCCCCGCCAAAAACTTTTGGAGCTCGTCTTAAAACCTTATTTTAAAACCCCAACCCTACTCGAATCCCTAACATGAAGCTCTAACCCTGCTTTTGAAACTGTAACCCTGGCTGAAACGAAATGGTGGAAGGCAAGAGCGATAGTCAGAGAGTCGTTCTAGCTCGTGCGCCGAATTGTCTTTGTAGTACACGTACGTACCAAAGCTGGATATCCTGCCCCCAAAAAAAACGCTCTAACGGCGTGACACAAAGCAAAACAGCAACGAGAAAAGTGACACGCGTGATTTTTGGACACACTTGAAAACAAACGACAAGGCCCGGCAGGGGCGTGTTGCCCCCCCCCCTTGCCCTCCCCAGAAGGCTTTCAGGCGGCATGCGTTTGCCCTGGCTGACAAATAGCCCCCATATTTGGCCCATGGCCACTTTCGGCTTCGTGATTTACAAGGACCCTCGCCGCGCGTGCTACCTGCTCATTATTTCCGCCTCCCACGTTGGCTCGACCTGACAGCTTTCCCACGCCGACAAGAGGGCGGCACAATGGGCCCGGCGAGGTAACGGCCCTCCGTCCTTTTGTCGCCGCTGAGCCTCCCGGTGCGCTTCATGCGCTTGTCTGTTCTCCTTTACGCCGTCAATCACACTTACTCATTCAAAGATTCTTTTTCTCTCCACTTTCTTCAGATGGAAGTGGCGTCATTTTTTTTTCACGTTGCTGCCATATTTCCAACTCAAATGTCAGGTTTGCTGCGTGTTGTCAGGCAAGGGTTTTGGGGACTCGTTTCTGGGTCCACTCATGACAAACACGCCGACCAAATTCTGTTTTTTGAGTCAAAGGAGCTTTGGAGGCAGAGTTTGTTTTCAAAAATTTTAGAGGGCACGGTGGAGCCAAAACGGGTGTTTCAAACCAAAATTGTTGATTTCCTGTGTTTTGTGGGGGTCTGCTCATGAGAGACATGTCAACCCATTTGAATTTTGCTCACTCAAACTGGCTCCCCGGGCTGAATTTGTGAAATTTTAGAGGGCGAGAAGCGAGCCAAAATTGCTGATTTACGGAGTCTTTATGTGCAGAGATTCCAGAGACATTTTCGGGGGGTTTACTCGTAAACGACCTACTTACCAAATCTCATTTGGCCCACTCACACCGACTTTGCAGAAATTTAAAGGGCAATTGCAGAGCCAACTTAGGCAATTTCCGACGTCTATTTGGGCACGATTTCTTGAGACCTTTTTTGTGGGTCTACTCATGATAGAAATTCCAAACTCAAATTGCTTTTCACGGGTTGGACTTCTTTGCAAAAAATATTCGAACAATAGAAATGCCAACCGAAGTTCATGTTGCTCGGTCAAACAGGCTTTTAGGCTGTTTTTTTAGTTTCACAAATTCTACTCTAATTTGAACACGATGCTCCATTCATAATTTAATTTAATTTCAGCCTCGAGGCTCAAACGACAGAGCATTTTCTTAGGAGAAACTCGACTTCACGGTTGAGCACAACGTGACGCCTTGAGAAGTGGACCGTCACTCAGCCATGTGTCAAATGGCAAAATGACCCGAAAGCGGCCACTTCAGAGTAAAATGGCTGACTTCCGATGCCTTTTCGTGCCAACTCGGGTAAAAACCGAGAGGTGTTCTAGTTGACTGACAAGATTGAGTTTGCCGTCCAATTAGGATGAGAGGCCATGAAATGTGGAGCGGAGGAGGCGGCGGCTGTTATGTGAAGTGCCGTGGAGAGCCCCGCGAGGACTTTGCAAAGCCGGACGCACAAAGGCCGATACTTTTCCTTTTGACGTCCGGCCAATCGAGCGACGACGCGCAGCTGATTCCCGTCCGCGCAGGATGGAAGTTCAGCCGTGCGCTTTTGAGCGAGGCGAGCATCCATGCGCGGCGGAAAGCTCCACCGTTGCCTTCCCGGGAAATGTCAAAGGAGAGATCGATGCTTTCAAGCAAATGTTTCGGAAAGGGGCGTTGAGGTAGAATGCTGACACCGCTTCAATTTGGGAAGATGAGATACAAAACTGTCATTTGAAAATGATTCTGTTCGACACCAAAAAATGGAAACTTAAAAAAAAAAAAAGACTTGAAGACAAACTGAACTACAAGGCTAAGTAACAATGGCCATTTAATTCAGTAATTCTTTCATGTCCCACCAGAGGGAGCCCTCACGTCGCATTTTGAGAATGACTTCTCCGTGGCGCTCATGATCGCGTACGTCATCCGCGACCTTCAATTTTCGACTGAACTCCTTTTATGACATGAAGGTAAGCACTGGTTTTCTACAAAAATGTTCTCGGGTGCTTTTCAGGAAGCCATGGTAGGCGGGGGGGTGTACTTTGACATATTTCATTTTCACATATATACATACGGTAATATAAATAATTTGCATGCAACTTTTTAATGAGAAAAAGAAGAAAAACTCATCCGCAAGCCGACAAAAGAAAATCAATAAAATCACATTGATGAAAAGCTCCTTGGCACATGTTGAAAAAAAAGATATAAATAAACACACACGTAAATAAATAAACAGACTAACATGAATGTTTAATATTTTGTACTATGCGTACATGTAGATTTGCTCCAAAGCTACTCCAGTATATTATTTAAATGACGTACTAGCATGTTAGCCAAGCATGCTAACTGGACCTAAATGCACATTTTATGGGCAGAATAAATAATTGTTGTGGAGCGTGCCGACATGTTATTAGCGAGGAGGCGTCGCACGTGCTCATTTTTAAGTGCGGCCTGCAGGGCCCCCGCGCGCATTCACCACCGCCGCTTACCCGCTTGGCCCCTCCCGACTGGCTCGCCAGGGGGATTGGGCACGTAAATGAATAATACATGGCACCCAATTCGTTTGGAAAGCCACCGTAATGAGGCACTTTCACAGCAGCGTTTCTCCCGCTACTCTAGGGAAAAGGGGGGTGGGTGGGTGGGGGGGGGGGGTTCCTGTAGCGCACCGACTTGATAAACTAAAGTCAACAGAAAGGCCCCAAATTGAGCGACAGATCATCGGGTTTTGGTTTTTGTTGTTTTTTTTAAACACAACAAATGCTTTGCGCTCTACTGAAGCGGCTTGTAATGACACGCGGGTAATAGCTCATCACAATATTTTCGAGGGAGAAGAAAAAACATTTTACTAAGCAGCATGACCTTCTCAAAATGATTGAATATTCAGGGTGTGCATCTCTCCGGTAAAAGAAGACCCGATATGTATCTCGGTGCATGCGGTGCAAAACCATCAACTCACTCAAATTACTGACATGTCAAATCAATTTTCCCCATTGCAATCATTTGACATGCCATTAATCCGTTCTAGGACTACACAAAAAAAATCAAATAAAAAGACCCATGATTTCATGTGATCATTATGTGGCTCTCCCTAGTCACATAAATAAGAGATGCATATGAAGAATATTTTCAACTTCAATTTACATTTTGCATTATACTTCCAATTTGGGTTGGGGGTTAAACCTCTGTGTTATTTAAATGTCAACAACAGTATTTTCTGGCACCTACGTTGAATGAGAATATTTTTCATTTAACCCATAATTCATTCATTCATCTTCCGAACCGCTTGATCCTCACGAGGGTCGCGGGGGGTGCTGGAGCCTATCCCAGCTGTCTCCGGGCAGTAGGCGGGGGACACCCTGAATCGGTTGCCAGTCAATCGCAGGTAATGTTACAAGTAATTTTTAAAACAAAAGTACATGTGTGTCTCTCTCTCTCTCATGATATATATATGACACACACACACACACACACATGAAACAATCAGCAATCATAAGCTTTTAATTTTGGTATACAGGTGAGAATAGATTGTGAAAAAAAGGGACTTGCTAAATAAAAAGGCAAAGATTTACTGCACTTTAAAATCAACACCAGGGCTGGACGGATGGCTAATTTGCACCTTTTGTGGGTACACAGTCGGGTTTTTACGTGTCGGACTGTCCTCATTCCTTCACAGTTCACAAGCAAAGCCAAAGGAAGGTTAGCGGCCATTAAACTTCACTTTAACCAGCAGCCAACCATAAAACAGCCATATGCAAATTTACTGGGGAGGGGGCCGGGGGGGGGGGGTGCGAGTTGTAAGCGTTTACAACCAGCACTGAGATTATGACTGGAGAAAGGCCATCAGCTATATTCTCTCTCTTATATTGTCCGGGTATCACGGTAAAATGAAGGCATTTGTAAAACCTTTACGTACTGTTGAGCGGTAACATTTTTAACAAGTAAAATAGCACTCTAAAGTAGATTACGGATGCACAAGGGTTGATGATAAAGGTTGAAAACAAGGCGAAAAGGCAGCGTCCTGTCCGCCACATGAGGAGGCGAATCAATTTGAAACGAGTCGGCTGAGGGGAAATTAAAAGTCGTCTTGGTTTTATTGATAAAATGCAACAGCAGGAAATCTAATCGCGAGGAAGACGAGAAAATAGACGGATCTAAATTGTAAATGTAACACCATTAGAGATGCTAAACAGGCAACTGCAGGTATTCTCAGAAAAGAAATTTCAAGTATGATTTGTAGCTTAGTGGCAAAGAACCAACGTCAGAAAAGAAATTTCAAGTATGATTTGTAGCTTAGTGGCAAAGAACCAACAAGACGTTTTTGAGCGTGCACATTAGAAGACACACATTTCGGACCCACAAAACATGGTTGATGTGTGAGGTTAGCATTAGCATCGCCGCTTGTGTTCCCGTCTGATGTTGGAAAAGGATCCTTGTATAAATACGGTTGTTCAACGCTACCCGACCCTGTGTGAAAAGGTATTTGCCCACTTTGTTAATTCATGACTTTATAGTAGCTCATCATATTTTTTCAGTTCATTTTCATTGACCACAATAAAGCCTGATTACCTCCAGATCTGCGTATCAAAACATGACATTACGAGCCTGAAATGTTCTGTTAGCAGTACCATTTAGCACTCATTAGTTTAGCTTCTTTAGCTTGTGGCCATAATGCCTGATTTAGCATTAGCAGCGGTGGAATCATGACGTCAATCAACATGTCAAGCCATGACAGACTCAAGTGTTCTGTTAGCATTAGCATATAGGACCCAACATTTTAAATGGCTTTAATCTTTGCTCGCAAATCACATTTTGTTGTTACCACCGAGGCTTGAAAGAAAAAGGCACAAAATAAGTCGAATGACACTCAAAACACTAGCATAGTATGTCATTTTTTTAAGTGTGTGCAGTTAGTTAACAGCGCTACTTCCTGGTTGATCCTGTTTTGTTACTGATAAATGTATCATACCAACAACCGCTGTAACTGACAGCCTAATTTGCCGCAGTGCACTTTTATTTAATCCCGTTTAGCTTTTTGGGAAATATGTGAAATTGTAAGAGTCGCATTGAAATTCATATGGCGTCCCGGCAGCGCTGAGCCTCGGCGCATTTTACAATAGCCGTCTAATGAGGCGAGAGAAGAAGAAATATTATGTTGGGAAAAAGACCTTGGAGTTATTCAATGAGCAGCCTCCCTATTTAAGATTTTTTTTTGTGGGGTTAGAACTTCTGGCTGATAGGATGGAGAAGGGAAAATAAGCCATTAACATGAAGAAGAGCTCAGTTTCGCGAGTATCCGCAGAAGTCCGTTGAAATTAACAGAACACTTAGCATTAGCATTACCATCAGCACTCATATTACTGTTCTGAGTCCTGAGGAGTCTTTGAACAAATGGTCAGTTCAGTTTGGTTTATTTCAGAAATTTTGTTTCGTTAGCAATCGAATTTAGGACCCATCGTCTTAGCTTCTTTAGATTCAGATTCAGATTCAGAAAACTTTATTTATCCCCGTGGGGCAATTAGAGTTGTGCGACAGCGGCTTATTATAGAGACAGTCAGAGCAAAGGAAAAACATAGGATGAGAGTAGGGCTGTAGACTTAGTACTTGAGGTCTTGAGGTAGTGGTTCCACCAACAAAACAGTATTGCACATCGAGCAGTATTGCACAGTAAGGACACAGTAAAGACAGTATTGCACAGTGAAAACAGGATTGCACGTCAAAAGTATTGCACCGTAAAACCGTATTGCACAATGGGGTGTGCGAGTCTGTGTGGTGGGGGGGGGGGGGGTGTCAGGGTTCCTTGGAATAAGAGTTTAAGAGGAGAACAGCCTGGGGGACGAAGCTTTTGCAAACAAAACTCATTTTGTGTATTTTGCAGTATTCACTATATTTTGGAACACTGCGATGAGCAGAGCTGCCTGGGCACCTCATATATTGCGTCGCGTTTGCATTAGTGCTAGTTTTACTGTTTAGAGTGTGTGGAGTGCATGAAGAAATGATTTTACAAGGATGACTACATGACTTGAAAGACACTTATGTTAGCATCAAAACTTGGCAGTCATTATCATCTATAAATATTGACTGTACCAAAAAAAAAAAACAACACAGAGCGCAGTTCTGTTAGCATTAGCACGCAAAAGCTTAGCTTCTGGCCATAATCTTAGTTTTCCACTTCATTGGACTAAGTCATGCCCTGCGATTGGCTGGCAACCAATTCAGGGTGTCCCCCGCCTACTGCCCGATGACAGCTGGGATAGGCTCCAGCACCCCCTGCGACCCTAGTGAGGATAAAGCGGTTCGGAAGATGAATGAATGAATGAATGGACTAAGTCATTTGTAAATCTGTCCACCACTTTTCCCCCCAATGAATATGCGGCAATGTTTAACATGATGTCGCTGTTGTACGCTTCACGCTTGTTCTGTTAGCATGAACATCTCTTGGCATTAGCATTTAGCACACAATAGTTTCGCTTTTTGGCTCAAGACCATTTCTTCGATACCATTTCACCGCGGACTACTAATGAAGGTTTAATGGTCACAGTTTGGAAGATGATTTCTATTTCCATTACCTCCTGTGGGGAAAGCAGCATCTAAAAGCGCAAAATTTCACAAAACCGATTCCCATTTCTGGTCCGGTTTGACGAGCGGATGTGATTTTAATCTCCACTTGACACCCGCTCATCCGTTTCATCCAAACAGCTGTTGGCGAGCAAACAACAACTTCCTGCGCCGCGCGCCATTAATTGGACGTAATTACAAAAAGCGCGAACCGAAAAACAAACCGCGCTGCTGTTTGTTTTCCATGTCTGCAAGGGGTTTTCGAGGTGGGGAGGGGCGATTTGGTTTTATTTAAGTCTATTTTTGTCTTACTGTAGTTGTCAGCGCTCAAACTGAACGGATGGAAACACAGCGCCCTCCAGTGGCGAAGATCCCAGAAAACATCCATTACAGTCCAAAATTATTGTTTGGTTCTTTTTTTTTTTTTTTCATGGCATATACACGCCCAATACAGTTATTGTAAGTAAATATAAAACCACATGAATCTGTTGGAAAAAGTTTATCCAAACTTACCTCGCTGGTGATAATGTCGTTAACGTCTCTCTCTCAAGCTACGACGCTTCTCTTTTTCGCCCCCCCAACTCCGTTGCGATTGTAATCCGTAGATTAAAACTTGCATCCTGTGCCAAAAAGAGCATGTCTGAGAAGCGTGTTCGCGTATCACACGACGCGAAGACGCTCCAGTTCGCAAACGGCTGAAGTGTGTATTCTGCCCATGTTTGAACATAATGGACAACTATCTCACGTCAGCATGACAACACACACCTTGCCTCCTCTCCTCATGCCTGCGAGTAGACCTTTGCACCCTTCAATCATCAATCACTTGATTGAATCATCAATCACGTGATGATATCAGTTCTTCCTGAGTGGAGACAATGTGGAGACACACAGAACTTCGGAAAGCACCAGTAGATACGAGCTGATGAGTTTAGGAGAAACAAGAGTCCGATGCCACGTCATAAATTTCGGTACCACCCCTGACGATATAAATGTGTTGTGAATCTCTTACAGCAGGGGTGTCAAACTCAGGTCCTGGAGGGCCGCTGTCATGCATGTTTTCCACGTCTCCCTGTTGCAACACACCTGATTCAAATGATCAGATCATCAGCAAGCTCTGCGGAAGCCTGACATTGAACTTGTTCATTTGAATCAGGTGCGTTGCAACAGGGAGACGTGGAAAACGTGCAGGACGGCGGCCCTCCAGGCCCGGAGCTGGACACGCCTGTCTTACACCTTCGCACTCGTGATCCGCAGCCATTGTCTGTCGACCGCGGGTGCCCAGAAATATTCTGTAAATAAAACCTTGGAAGGTACTGTTCATCGGCTCCAGCCTGTATTTGTATAACCAACATCCTCGTCGTCCGAAATTTACGAACACGCGGAGGAAGAGTAAGGCCGACTCTGTCCCCCAACACGGCCCAGATATCAACGGGTAGATACAACACGTTTCTTTTGAGCTATGCCGATGCTAAGATAAGGCTTTCCATTACCTTTGGCGGGGCTGTCGCCACCACCAACATGGCTGCTACGAAGGCGTGTCTGGTTTTCTTCCCCCGCCTCAAACTTTATTGAAAAGACTTTTTTTTCCAAGAAATTAATCGGCTTTTATTTACAAAGATAAACAACATAACTCTCAAGCAGAGGTGTCAAAACAACAGCCTGCGGGCCATTTCCGGCCAGCCGTTCATGTATATAGTGTGTAAAGCTATTTAAAAAAAAAATGGGGGGGGCAGGATTTGAAGGGTAGCTGACACAAATAAATTTACAGTCAGAATAGTCACAGAATTTCTCTTCATAACACCGTGGAGAATAAAGATAATTCCGTTTCAGGAACAAAGACGTCCAACATCTGTCCACTGGAGGTCACTTGTTCATGTAGGCGGCCGCGTCTTTCTCCAGACTTTGAGCGAAGCGATGGTTGAGGAAGACGAGCTGGCCGTGAGGAAGAAGCCGACTCAGGAGGACATCCACCCGGCTGCTCTTCAACAGCACCTGCAAAAAAAGGACACAATAAATAGAATGCACAACAGAAATTTAAAATAAAAAAGTCCTCATGTGTGTGTCTAGAAATGTATACATTTAGAGCTGCTGCGATTAATTATTTCTGCTAATCCATGAATCGTTTAGCTTTTGTTATCAGCAGTAGAATATGAGTTGGTGTCACCAAAAGCACTCGTTTCTGACCAATAAGCAGAGAGAACAGGTTTTTGGGCCAGCAAATTCGATGCGAATAATCATCCATAACATCGACTCTTCGGGTTTCCCCTCACCTCGCTGCCCTGTCCCAGCATGTGCAGGTGCTCCAGGCAGTGCCTGGCGAGGTTCCGGAGCGTTCCCTCGGCCAGCAGCAAGTTCTCGTGGGGCTCACACAGCATCACAAAGGACAACGAGTTGACGGCCAACCAGAGCGCGCTGACCTCCTGCCAGTAGGGGTCGCCGCAGTGCAGCCTCAGGACGCCGCTATCGGCCTCCTGCAGGGCCAGGGTCTCCTCGCCGGGCAGAGCCTCCATCAGTGGGCGCCCTGAGGCCTCCCGGCGCAGCGAGACGGCGCTCTGGACCTGCCTGGTCCGAACCGGACCAAGTGACACAATCATCTTCAGTCTTCATCAGATAATTAATGACCGGTACATTATGGAATATCATCAGGAGCGTAATAATACAAAGTAGTAACAATAATAATAATAATAACCCCTTTTGTGTTGATACCAGTACAAACATTCACTCTTTGAGCAATAGCAAGCACTGATAGTTCTCGTACTGTTGACATGAAATTTCATTGAAAGTAAGGATGCAAATTTGTGATCGAAGACCTTTCTTTCTGATGCAGATGATGAAGATTCGCCAATGTGTAAAACCACCGCAATGTAGCGCCAACTACGGCCAAGAAGGACTTACTCGATGTCAGATTATTTATTCGATTTTCTGAGTATTGGTGGCTGGCATCTGCGACGCCATGATTACCAATACCTTAAAATAATGCCTAGTATCGGTACCTGCCTACCACTAATAACAATAATAATAATAACAGAAAAGTGTGGGGGGAATCCCTTAATGAATTAATGCAATATTATTTGTTTCCAATAAATAAATTGATAACACACATAATAAACAATGCATTGATTAAAAATAACAACATGCATTAAATTCATTAACATTTTGTTGCATTCAATTTTGTATTACATTACTAATATACTGATTAAAATAATAGTTGAATGGGAAATTTGTAACTAAAAGAGTGAAAAATGATTCTAAAAATTATGGATTATCTAGGAATATGTTGACAAAAATATTACAAATAAAAAGCATTGAACAAATGTGTGAAAATAACAATAATAACGTGACTAAAAATATTACAACAGCAATACTTTCGTGTCAGCCGTTCCTAAAATTTGGACCTGATAGAGCAGTTGAGACAAGAACCAACGGATGACGTCACGTTTGTAGTTCTGCTGGACCAACTCAAGAGGAGTCGACTTACCGGGCCACCACGGCGAGCTTCTCGGCCGACAACAGTCGCCTCTCCTCGGCGTTCAGCTGCCGCTGCCCGCCCTGGAAGAGCGCCTCGTCCGGTCCGAAGACGCGGGAGTAGAGCACCCTGCTCTCCCCGGGAGCGAGCGCCCCGATCGGGCACACGGTGTGGATGACGAAGCCGACTACCATGACGACGAAAACGACATTTCAAGCAACACGAACAAGGAAGGCCAACTGCTCTTGTTGCCTGTCAAGCTAATTTGGCGACTCGCTTCCGCGTTCGATCACATGACCAACTGTCGTATTCTGATGCTTTATGTCGTTACAACCGCCAGATGGCGCTCACGGATCACGACCGCGCTTTCGAATGGACAATGTCATTTCTTGTACTGCAAAAAACATACAGTAATAAAATGATCCTAGGTATCTTCTCCATTCTTTAATAAAAACAATAAGAGGGATTTTTTTTACATTTAAAATGATAAAAGGAATAACAGTTAAGATATCATCAAAAAGCAAATGAAAAAATATTACAACAAAATAAAATATATAAAAGCTAATTACAAATTCACGAAAGAAACACTTGCAGGATCTCCATGGTTTAATCATTTCATCCAACTTCAATAATACGCATCATCATAATAATAACAATAATAATGAAATATAAAAAACAGGTATAATAGAATAAATAAAACTAAGGAAAATTGAATTAAGAGTTCAAGCATCTTGTCATGGTTTAAAATGGATTAATTTTCCCATGATGCCAGATGGCAATAATGCCCATTTTGATAACTTGGTCATCCGTGCAGTGTGTGTGTGTGTGTGTGTGTGTGTGTGTGTGTGTGTGTGTGATTTGTATGTACTTGCTTCCCTATTTCTGGTTGTTTTTTTGTTAATCTGCTATAATAGCGAGCTT
>CAAKHF010024086.1:64247-83505 GCA_901007745.1 Hippocampus kuda | reverse complement strand
CTTGGTGGGGGGGGGGGGGGGGGGGGGGGCATTGCCATGTGGTGGCGCCACACTATCATTTGGAGTAGACCGCCCCACAACGTCACGTACACGGCAGTTGCTAAACTTTGCGCGTTACCTCACTGAAGCGTGTGGCTGGCGTGTGCGCAGGTGAAGGTGTGGTTCCAGAACCGGCGGACCAAGTACAAGCGTCAAAAGCTGGAGGAAGACGGCCCGGACGCCCAGCAGAAGAAGAAGGGCAACCACCACATCAACAGGTGGCGCGTGGCCACCAAGCAGACCAGCTCCGAGGACATCGACGTCACCTCCGAGGACTAAAAGACGGAAGAAAAATTTAAAACATTGCTGCCTCACGAGGACCAACAACATTATTTATTATGTGATGTGGTGAAGTATACGTAGACATACCGGGAGCAAACAAGACTGTGCGTGGACTGGGACGACCTGGACGCCCCCCCCCCCCACCCCCACCCCCCCTGCATTGTGTTCTCATGCTGTTCGTTCATTAAAGCTGCTGTGTAGGTCATCAACCTTAGTTTACTTTTATCCGGAGGTACGGAATCTCATGACATCCAATGGGTGGGGTGCGGCGTCCGGTAAAATAAAGGCCTCCCTCAAAGCGGCGCCTTACTTTCTCTGTTCAAAGACGGCGTCGCTCACATGCGTATAAAGGGATTAATCGCTGAGCTCGTTTCAAATGTGGCGCCGACCAAATCAGCAGCGTCAATCCAAGCCGCCGCTCAGGCGAACGGAAGCCCGCATGTTGTAAACAAATGTCAAGTCTCGCTTTTTTTCAATTGCCGAAACGCTGACGGAGAAAATGGTTTGAACTCATTCACTCCCAAAGACGTTTTTAAACGTCTTTTCAGACTTGGTCCAGAATTGGCTGGTACTGAATGAGTTTAATTGGACTCTACACGGTCGCGCTCACACTCCCAATGTGCGGTTGCTCCACAATGTTTTGTGTCCATGTTCCCGTCGACCGACGTGTGGTCACGACGCCATATTGCGTATGTTTCTGTCCGAGGCCGAGTCTGACGCGAGGTCGCTCCCTCCGCATTGTTGTGAGAAGTCGCTTTGAACATGGCGTCGCTCCGCAAGATACGGTGCGTCCTTCTTTACATTCCAGTCGACTGCGCATACTCCACAATGCTGCCTTTTTCTTTTTTTTTTTTTTAACCGTATTTCTCTATCATGTTTCGATTCAAATTCCGGTTTCCCTTGACATGAATTGTAATGTCTCACTAAGCTCCCTCCTAATTGACGCCTCCGCCGCGGGCCACTATCGTCGTCGCATTTTGCTCTAGTCGCGCCTGTCAAGGCGCAACAAGGTCTGAGCGCTTCTTGAGCCTCTTGAACAAATTGACACGAGGAGACCAAACAGTACAAAAGGTGCCAGGAAGTCAGTCGCCTTCTGTGGTTTGTTGTCAGGAAGCGCCGATTAAGACAAAAGGTGTGAGGAATGTCGCCGGGCAGTTGCGCAGGTGTCAGGTGCGCTCCCCGAGTCGCCGCGCACACAAATACAACAGACGGAGAGGGAAAGTAGCCGGCCATTGTGCGGGAGAGGCCTCCGTAATCACCTGTCAAAAGAAACGGAAGGAACCTGTCGCTAATGACCGCCAGGCTTTAGCGATGAGCCGTGATGTCTGACCTTGATGTTTTGCTTTGTAAACCAAGAGCAGCGAGGAGGGGAGGGGGCAAACGGGGCCTTCAAAATACCTCGGCTCTTCTCCGTTTTTGGACAAAGAACACAAAATGTGTGTTGCCGAGGACTTTTTCAAACTTGCATGCACGCTGCTGCACGCACGTTTTTGTCTGCTCGATAAATAAACAACATCGCAGGTGCTTTCTTTCACTCGCGCGCCTTCTCGAAGGCCTCTCAAAGATGGATTGCATCGAGACGATGGGCGTCTTCTTGACGAGCGATCCCGTTTAAAATGGCTCTCGTCCCGCGCATTTCCATCTTGACGACAGGGTGGAGCTCACCTGAGATCAAATCCGGAACGCGGATTGCGCATCCTCCGTCGCTTACACGCCGAATGCCCAATGATGGTCAATTCCTCGCGTGTCACCGATCAATTATATGGATGGATGCAATCTACAAGGGGGATTCCCTTCTCAGGCTGTCAGGTGAATCTCCTTTAAATCTTGGATTTAAAAATCCATTGGGAGCGAAGCTCTGCTTGTTGGGCGCTAAGGAAACAATTCAGCAGAGACTGAAATAACACGTCTCTCGTCACCTGTGTCAGCAGAGAGGACATGCGGGCACGGGAGTCCTCTGTGGAAAAAAACAAGAGCGCGCACACGCGTGTGGCGTGTGCGCACGTGCGCGTATCAGCAACATGACAGACACCTTGACGAGAAGGCGGAGAAAGCAAAGCGACGGTCTTGCTGCTCCATCATTAGCTCGACGCGCTAAAGAGCAGATGTTATTTCCTTCCTGCGCTGAACGCGCCACCCCGCGCGGTAAACGTCACGTCAGCGACGCGACAAGAAGTGCAATTAACGGCAAATCGCGGCTTTGTTAATTGGGATGGTACACAGCCACCATTTGGGACTGTTGTGCTTTAAAAAAAAAAGTGATAATTCCGAGTAAAAATACACAATTATTGAAATGATTCTCTTGACTACATATTAAGTACAATCTTAAAGGATTCAAAATGCTTCGAGCAATATTTGAACCCTCACAGGTAGCTGAAGAAGGAAGGTGCGCTTCCATTTGGACAAGGCAGACCAATGCTGCATATGCAGCATCTTGTTTTAAGGCTGCCACGGCGGCTGTACAAACACTGCGGAGGATGTCAGGTCGCATACGTGAAAATGAAGTGCAAGCAGAGTGAAAGCGGCGCTTGAACACTGATTCTCACTTGCATCGCGTCAGGCCAAGCGCTATGCTCTACTTTTGACTTGCACGCGCTCCGACTTTTGAGGTGTGCAAGTTACGAGCTGTCGTTC
Source organism: Hippocampus kuda (assembly GCA_901007745.1). NCBI lineage: Eukaryota > Metazoa > Chordata > Actinopteri > Syngnathiformes > Syngnathidae > Hippocampus > Hippocampus kuda. The sequence goes on along the minus strand of CAAKHF010024086.1, from coordinate 80,550 downwards.
GGTGGGTAATTGACTTTGTGGGAAGCCCAAATTTCGGTTACGTGCTCGAGTGGAGGGAAAAAAAACGCTTTCTTTGTCTTTCAGCTGTTTATTCAACAGGATAGTCAAACAAACAATGGAAAAAAATGAATACACGCGTAAGGAGCATTAAGGAGGCTAACACGGAACCAACCGTGTCAACGTCCACAATCGAGAGCCAAAACCAAATCCTGACAATGAACATGTTAGCTCCAAGCTCAGCAATGTACTTGTCTCATCTTTCAAATGCTATCCTCATTTTAGCCCAGTAGACAAAATGAGAACATGATGCTAATACAAAGCAGGTTCAACGATGCTCTTTAAATGAAGTGGGGTTAGAAAGATTTTGTGTGTGTGTGTGTGCTTCCAAAGTGGCAAATCAAGCCAAATAAATGCAAGATTTGAATCAAAACAACCAAAATGCTAATGGTATACAACTACGGCAAGTCGAGTTCCAGGTCCAGGTCACAAATGTTTGCCAAAACGGTCGTCAGATGTTTGGCAGACGTTTGGCCGTCCTTTTCTTGACGCAAGGGAATTTTGAACATGCTCAAAATTTCCTTGTGACAAGAAAAAACAAAACAAAACACTGAAACTGTCGGCGAAAATCTGCCAGGCTTTACCCACAAAACATTGCTCTGCTGTGGTTGGCTCGCTAACCAAAACGCGAACATTATGGCACTAAATTAAGACTTATTATGAGATTGTTGTCCATGTGGTTATTTTACTGCCACAAAAAAAATCAACAAGGACACCTTTGTGTAACCCAAGGTAAGCAATGTACTTGGATTACCCATAAAATAAAGCTCTTTTCTAGTTAGCTCCTTCTTCAAAATGCTAACATCGTGCTCGGGGATTCGAATTTGTCCAAAGTCAAAAGGCACATCCTCGTCTCCTCCAAGGGTAAACGATGTACTTCTATGATGTGTACGTTAGCAAGAACATGAGACCTCGGCTGCAAAGCTTAGCGAGCTAAGCTAAGCGCAAGCGATGAGCTCCATAATAACCGTCGATATAACGAGCGAACACTGTTGCCCCTTTCACAGCATTCCCTCCATGGAGGGTTGACTTTTGCTCCGCTGATCTGTATGCTAGCTTTAGCTTAGCATCTAAGCTTTCGTTTTTGGATGATTTTCTCCCGTGTCTGTGATAGGTCGGCTATATTATTGCCAAAGGCATTAGTGCGTACAGCCACATAGGCAGGACAGTCACTTACAGGTGTTTTTTTGTGTATTAACCAGTTGCCATGGCGATTGAAGTCGAACCGATACGGACTTGAGGGAAGGAGACAAGAACACGCAGAATAATGACAAAATGCGATCGTGTAACCAAACAAATTGTGAGGGTTTAAGACATTTTTACATGTGCCCCTAATGTGCAAAAAAAAAAAAAAAAAAAGAGCCAATTTGGCAAATTAAAAGTCGGAGTGGAGCTTTTGCTAATAGTTGAAGCAGATGGCAGAACCCAAGGTGTGAAGTGGGACAATTGTGTAGGCGGGCGATAGGGGGAGCATTCAGGTGTCTTTCTGGGTTTTTTTTGTTTGTTTTTTTTTTTGCGGGGTGGGGGTGGTCTGTTATCTGCAAGAAAGTGCAAAACTGGCTCCTCCATCAGAACGGAAGGCGTCTATTCGGCACATATGTCCGGAGTTTGCCGCCATATGGCTGCGGAAGCTATTTCCAGCCGTAATTAAAACCTTCGGCAATGAGAAGAGACACAGTTTATGTCATTCGGCGACGTTAAAAGATGGTCGCAGAACCGGGCCACAAAACAAGCAAAAGCCCTTCACAGACAGATGAGGTTTATGCTAGCCACAAAAGCGGAACGCCAACAGATGATGAATTGAATTAACCGCGCCCCGCCAACGTGAACTGCAAGAGGAGATGTGGTTTACTGGTTCACTTTTGCATCTTCGGATCAGGTCATTTGACCGTTTTAATGTGACGTCAGACAAGGTAAGGTACTTGCTAGCTGGAGGGAAACAGCTCCAGTGTATTTGATAAAACACCAAAGTGGGGTGAAATCGGGATTTTTGTGTCTTCCAAATGAGGCAGACAAGAAAAACACGAAGTGAAGGTGATTCTGTGTTGCAGCGAAAACGAACCGAAAATGGCCGCCTGAACGCCAAAAGGGCAAACTTCCTGTATAGTTTCGAGTGTGGATTCTTGAAACTTTTTGGAAATGTTGACAGGTCCGCACAATTTTATGATACTGAGAGACTCTCGCAGTTCACAAATAAGCGTCGCCCTCAGTTGAGCTAAAATAGGCTTCAGGAAAAAAGAAAAACCAATCCCCAACGCAAATTTGTCCCATCTCCGAGGATAATACCTCATTCGCCGTGTGGGGACGGCAAACGCAGCAGGAGCTCCCGTGAAGGAGCTCGCTCTGTCGCTCCGCCGCCTCTTCGCCTAACGAGGAAGAACTGCTGCCTAATGAGGGAGCTCATTAACACGTCGGGCTGCCTTGTCTTAATTAGCCTGCGCGCACACACACATATGAGCCGGAGAGGGGGGCGGCGTCACAAAGGGTCAATGGCAACGAATCAGGAGTGGATGTTGTTGTGCTAAGATGCTAACACGCTAGTTCCGGCACGACTTGATTTCCTACCATCACCTGTGGCTTGTATTTCATTTTGAAATGAACGAACATCACATTCTGTACGTTTAGGAGCTGATGCTAGGTTAGCTTGCTAGCTTGACTTGAAATCTAGAATGTGCAGGTATCGATGATAGAATTATGTTGGACTACGCAACCAAACGTGGCGCTGTGCCCATTTTTGTGCCGATTGCATCTTTTTCCAATTCATGACATATGGAAAAAAATAAATAAAAGTAGCTCGCAACACAATGCTAGCAGTCTTAACAGTGCGTTAGACCAGCGATTTTCAACTGCTGCGTCGGGACACAAAAGTGGATTGAGGACGGGTAGCAAAAAAAAAAAAAGACAGTTTTTCATCTACCATCCAACCATCCACATTCTGTACGTTCATTAGCTGATGCTAGTTATCTTGCTAGCTCGACTTTAAATCTAGCATGTGCAGGTATCCATGATCGAATTATGTTGGACTACGCAACCTGCATTTTCTAATCCGCTTCTCCCCACGAGGGTCGCGGAGGGTGCCGGAGCCTATCCCAGCCGTCTTCGGGAAGTCGGCGGGGGACACCCTGAACCGGTTGACAGCCAATCGCCAGGGCACACAGAGTCAAACAAACATTCGCGCTCTCAAGGACACATAAGGAGAATTTGAAGCGTCCAATTAACCTGCTACGTGTGTTTTTTGGCATGTGGGAGGAAACCGGAGTACCCGGAGAAAACCCACGCGGGCACGGGGATAACATGCATGCTCTGCACAGGAAGACCGGAGCCGGAAGCGAACCCGTCAACCTCTGCACTGTGAGGCCGACGTGCTATTCAGTCCCCCATACGTGCCACAGTTTATTGCATCGATACGTTTTCAACTTGCCGTATTTGCAAATTGTGTTTCTGTCGCTAGCACGGCTTTTGGCTCCAACTGCAAAGCTGGTCAAGGTCCATCGTTTCAAACCGTACCGTGGGACCCGTGGGCAGAACAGTCGCATTCATTCGTCTGTTCTGCTCAAATTGGAAGTTGACAAGCTGTAAATGTCGAAGTTGGACATAATAATAATCACTTTTGGTCAGAGTTTGATTAGCCGAGGCGGACGATGTCTCGTTTTCGTTAACACCGTTGAGTGTTATTTGCATTTTGACGGACTCACTTTGCAGACTTTGCTCTCAGCGGTGCGATCCATCACTGAGGGGGCCCCTGGTACGACCATCTTGTTCTCGCTCTATTGAACACCAGTGAGGGCGAGCTGACATTGAAGAGAGTAGCGGCAAGGCCCCCCCCCCCCCCACCACCACCTTATTCACTCTGCCGTCAGGAATCCCAAACACACCTGGGGAGAGGACCTTGACAAAGATGGCCGCATTCCTGACAAGCCGGAGTACCGCGATCGACATCCACAACACAAACGATCATTTTCAAGCAAAAACAGCAGGCAGCCCTTTCGGACTTTCCCCGTCAATCGTGAGCCAAACCCTCCGACAGTTTCCATGAGCGCCACAGCTGCAGTCATTTGGAATGATTTCGAAACTCATGGTGTGTGTTTCTCCCCCCCCCCCCCACCACATTCTATATGCTAATTGTCATGCGCAGATTTGACACCGCGTCAAACAGTCGCGCGCGGGATTCACTTCCGAATGGCCGCAAGTCACAATTCCAACAAACGGCAAATTAATCACGCGACGCTAGCTGGCGCCTTTGCCTCCGGTCGAGCTCTTTATCGGCTAATTGATTGACAGGCCAGCCGCTTGAATAGGTTATTACAAATAAATCTAGCCCCTAAGTAAGCAAACAAACAAAATCCAAAGGCCACTTTCCATCCAATTAGCTTTTTTTAATTACCTATTATGCCGAGGCGCACCGCAAAACGACAACAATGCGCAAAGACAAATCGGCGAAATGAGGCCCTGACATAGACGCCACTTTAGGGGTAATTACTCAATTTGTTTGTGGCAGCAGAGTTCTAACGAGCAGCCAATTACCGCACAGAAAGCCCGCGCAAACCCTGTTGATTTAATTAGATCCAGCGGGTGCTAGGGTGCCGGGGAAGCAGGCAAACAATTTAATTACCAGCCGGGGGGCCCCGGGGCATTGTGGGACGAGGGGTCCGTGTACCCTCGAGGGCCAATGCTGCAGATAGAAATCAAACGCAAAGGACAAACCGTGCACGCGTGTGCAAAGGGGTCGACGCGGGCCGGCGAACTTGCTGGATTTTTGACGTCTTACCGGAAGTCCCTCTTACAACCGCTCCTTCTGCCAAATTGCCACATCGGAGATTTAAAAGCTGATCCTCGGAAGACGACAAATTATTAGGTTGACTTCCGCCTCCCCGGAACCTCATCGGTACCTTTGACGCAGGATGAGAGGTCCGGGAAAAGGATGGTCAGTGTGAAAGGGGCTCATTGTTCAAAACGGATTGAAAAGCAAATGATGTTGACGAATGGTCTTCCCTCCCGTGCGTCATTTTGGATGAGGTCTCACACTTGAAGGTTTTCCGCATCAAAGGGAAATTGAAATCTTTTTCCGACATCAACTTTGTGGGATCTCCGCATGAAATGAGTCATGCAAAAAAACAAAACAAATTCAATTCTAGGTCTCCACTTGTCATTTCTTGGTTGTGGCACGTCAAAAAGGTCGCAAGGGTTCACTCTGTGTTGAGGTCTTGTTGGGCGCTAATCGGCGTCTCCGAGCGCACTCGGTATGGAAACCAAAATACTCCGGCTCAGGGCCGGCGGAAGCTTTCGCCACACGGCGGGAGATGGATCTTCATCAGCGACCAGCCGAGCGTGACCTTTTCCAGGTCTGAGACAACCTGACGTCGCCCCCCCGCGGCACCGCGACGCTTCCCGGGGCTAACGCCGTCCTCCGCGTCGGGCCACGTGACAAGAACTCAGAGCCGCAATAAGTGCCGCAGCAAGACGCCGCCAGTGTCACGAAAGGTGTTAAAAAGGATGAAGCAAACTTTGCGCGCGGTATTCTTCGGCAGACTTGATCCGTTTTGCCGAGTCCGATGTTCAACTTCCACGCCCGACATGACACTGGGATCGGCTAACACGCAGGCAGCGTCCAGCACTCGTACAAATGCGACCACATGAAAAGAAATGTAGCAAATCGGGATGGCTTATTGTACGCGGGTACAGAAAAAACAAAGAAAGTCTTAAGGTCGATTGATATTATACACGGGTGCGTATTATACTGAATTTCCTTATTAGGAAAGTGGTGGACGATTAAAACTCATTCAGTACCAGCCAATTCTGGACCAAGTCTTAAAAGACGTTTAAAAACGTCTTTGGGAGTGAATGAGTTAATGAGTTAATGTGATACCTCGAATTGTTGTGACTGTAGCGCGAAAGGGGCGAATGACTCAAGTCAAATTTCGTGCACGCTGTAATCGTTTTGCTTTTCGGTAAAAACGGCACCAGAGCGGTTGGTGGAGTCGACTTCATTGTCTGCCTTTGTAGTTCGAGTCGTCGGAGAGCCGTGCCGGAGGCGGGATGCCGCGCGTGCGTCGGGGTGCTGTTCCCAATGCCGCGACAGGGGTGTGAAGTTTAGCACCCCGACGCACTCTAACCTAGAAGGTAAAAAAAAAAAAACTTTCGCACTGCCGGGCTTGGTCTTTGTTTTTGTCCCCCAAACTGGCAGGTGTGGAGCTCAAAGCCAGCCAATAAGTCGTCCTTTGGCGACCGCCTTCAGGGTTTCACGGCAGCGACAGCAACAATGGCGGGGGCGCTTGCAAGGGGGCGTAACCGCACGCCGGGACCCGGGAGGGGGGTCGGGAGGGCTCCAATTAAAGGTTTGGTGAGGAACCCCAGCACGGCTGGCATTGGCGTCCTCTCAAAGAAGGCACTTTTTGGACGTTGTTCGGGGGAAAAAAAAGTGAGGTTTGTTTTGTTCACCTAACGAGCCCCAACCAAAGCGCTCTTGATTTGATTTGAGTCCAGTCGAGCTCCCGCTTGGCGCGCGTGATGTCCCGAGGTGTTAGCGGTGCGTTTAGATCACGTTGGTCTCCCGCAGGCGGGACTGAATGAGGGGCTTCCGGCGGCTGCGGTTTCCCAGCACGCCTCACATTTGCATCGGCTCAATGGTTAACCCGAGCGGCTTTTGCTTCGAAAGAACACGCTCGGAGTTCTTCGTTGTTTTGGGAGCTGCTCACCAGTTGGGAAGAAAAAAAAAAAAAAAAGTTGAGTCGCAACCTTCATTTCTAAACGCTAACTTCAAGTTCGAGCCCATTTGAAGCCCAAACCGAAAAAGCCAACGCTCATTTGCAACTCATCCAGACTTGACACTGCTTCGAACTCGTGGCCCTTGAGAAGATTTCAAAAAACAAGTTTGAAACCCGAATATGAAACACGAATGTGAAATGTTAGCTTCAAGAGGAAAATTCAGGCTTGAAACCCGAACTCAAACGATTAACAACCCCGCTGAATACTTATTTTGAAACCCGAAACCTGCCTTGAAACCCTATTTTGAAACTCTAATCCTGGCTTTAAACGCAAACGATGACATCAGTGTAAACAATAAACAGGAAAAGTGGTTCTCCTCAGTGAATTTCTGTTTATGGGTGGCGTGCAAAAATGTTTTTGGGGTTTTTTTTTTTTTGGTTGTTGTTTTTGTTTGGATTTGTTCTCTTGGAACAGCCAAAGTAGCTCGGCACGCGGTGCGGCGAGCGTGTGCGAGCTTGGCCCGCCGGCCACTCTGGCGAGGTGACAAATGAGTTTCCTAAAAGGTGATGAGCGCCATTCGACGGCACCGTGACGGCAAAAATATGAGTGCCCGCCATCCAATTTGCACTAATTAGCTTGACATCAGGTTGTGAGAGCGCCGTGGTCCCTTTCCACGCTCGTCATTCGGAACAAGTCCAGGCGAGACCCGGCCCGGCGGGGTGCACCGGCCCCTTGTGCATGTGTGTGTGTGTGTGTGTGTGCCCACACCTCATCATGTCGCTATTCCTGTCAGAGGACAGCACCGCCCCCCACCATCCGGTCGCATCATTCCCTCACAGCCCTGAAATGACCACCACACAAGCAGAAAAATGAGCAAACAGGAGATTCGGGCTGCAAATGACGATTATGCGAACAATCCATTTTTGTGATTTCTTTTACTTTTTGTATGACTCGGGTAAATATGTAAAAACAAATGAATTTGCATGCACTTTATGCAAAAATAGTACATTGTTACAAATTGACAGGACAGGAAACGCAGAATCATAAAGCGAAATAAGTCAGGAAACAGGAAAACACCTTGATCACCATTTTCCAAAATAAAAGCTTTGCAAATGTGTTTTGAAAAAAAAAAAACGCAAAGGTAGCTATGGTGAATTTTTTGGAATAAATCTTTTTGGTCTGGGGGGCACCCTGAACTGGTTGCCAGCCAATCACAAGGCACACAGAGACGAACAATCACACATTGGGGGTTCCATTCGGGTGTTCCATGAACTTTCTATGCATGTTTTTGGCATGTGGGAAGAAATTGGAGTATCCGGGGAAAACCCACAAAGGCACTGGAATGATTCACTATTCATGCGCCGACAGGATACCGATCACAAGCGAGCAGCCAGTACATGAAAAATGATTTTCATGTCAAAGGTATGATCACTAGCCACTATGGGTTGAACAGACGAGTCAACTTTCTTATTCTAATCGTAGTTTGGACTCACACTTGCTTTGTAGTCCAAGAAAATTTGGGTACCTTAGCTCATTGGAATACACAGAAAAAGGACAAAGTCTAAACTTGTTGACACCATTTCTGAGCAGGTCCAAAGAAGGTATTTTTTTTTTAGATTTATGAATAAGAACTAAAAAGGGATGTTTGCAAATTTATATTTTGGCTTAATTGGCCAAAGGCAAGATGGAGAGTTTATTTCGTTGGGGTGTATCGTTGGGCCACGAGGTATGAAATTAACTGTGCAAGACATCTTAAATAAACGTCATCATTTGAGGGTTTTTTTTGCACTCCGGCTGCCAGTCAGTCAAAATATCCTATCATTGTCATATTAGCGGCAGCCAGATGTTTCCACACACCAGGTGGCGCCTGCTCATTAGTGCCTCTGACAAACTGTTTCCTGCCACCCTCTGTCAGGAACCCAAATCAGCTCTCACCATTTGCAATTAAATTCCATAATGACGGTGCCAGCAACGTCCCTCGAATCATGATTATTATTATTAATAACGCAGCATAAGGAATCATTTCGGAGCGCTGAGCCGCTGCCACCCGTCCTTAACTTGAGCTTAATTGCAGCAACTGCTAATTTGGATGCAAATCTGTTCTGTAACTATGTCAACATATGGATGTGTTTGAAAAAAAAATGCTAGGTCATCCCTTTGAATTTTAAAGGGCCATGATTAGCAGGACAAATCCAATTAATACTTCTAATAGCATATTCATCTTGTTTACCAGATAAAATTGTACATGTGGTTGGAATAATTCCGTGCTTATTCAATTATAAACATCAATGTGTTGCGTCTGTTCTTTAATTTTCAGTTTATTAAAGATCTGAAGTCCCCCTCAGGTGTCAAACTCGGTGGCAAGAGGGGGGCTACTTTGAATTCTTTGCCCTCAAACACTGATCTCACGGAGGGCCTGTCCTCCGAGACACGTTTCTCCTACGGGAGATCAAATAAAAGTCAAATTCAAATTCATTCAAATTCTCAAAACCCACACCCCTGTTAGGGAACCTTCCCAGTGATTATTATTTGGGACTCTTTGGGATAAAAGTCATTTCACAAGCTATTTCAAAATATAAAAATAGCCACTACAACAAAAACGCAATTTGGTCTGAAAGAATTCCTTTGCTAAACTATAAACACTACAACTATTGCATTATGTATTGCATAGCGATTGCTATCAAAATGTTCACTGGCAAATATTACCTGCTCCGAATGGGACGTGTCACAAATGGAAGGGAAAGTCTTTTCCTCTTCTGTCAAAATATTCCCGTGTTTTTAATACACATTCGTTTGTTGAATTTGAATAGAGGCGCTACCGAAGTGCATTCTGGGTAAGTAATTCGTCGACCTGGATTTTTATTGGATTCGGTTTATCAGTGGTTCTTACTACATATCCAAACTAACGTGAATATTTGGCTCGTGCCAACGATGCCGACCGGAAGTTGAACATCCTGCCAAACTATTGTCATGTTCTATGACTACTACTGTTTTGGTGACGAACAAAATCGTCGTTTGGCAACAATTTTAGTTTTGTCACCGAACAAAAAAAAAAACAAACAAATTTCTCGCCAATATGCATTGTGGGTAATGTAGGTCTTTATACACTGTTGTTGTCAGTCGGTTTTACCGGGAGGTTTCCGACTACGTTTAAAAGAAACGTGGCGATTTTCATTGACAAATAGAATATTAGGTCATATTACTGCGTATTAAAAAACTGTTCGGTAATACTATTCGCGTAATATTTTCAGTTTAGGCTGCCTTCTCAATGGCGAGATGCATTATGGGTAGTGTAGTTCTTGCATTTGGCTATTCCCCAAACTGACAGTCATTAGGGACAAATATTGTGATAACATGCGGAGTTCTTTTTTTAAAAGAGCAGCCAGGAACACTTCTTTCTCCCCTTAGTGATTTTTGTCATATTCTACAAACGTATTTATAAATTCAAATTTAAATGTGACACTATGGTATTTCTTGTCAAGACAATGTTCTGACCCGTGTGGCTGTAATTCCGCTTGAGAACTGAGTATACGGTAACAAAACACGAGAAAAGACACAGCACAGAGAAAGATACAGTGAGGAAGATACACTAAATAGTCTTTATTAAATATACAAAATTGTGTGAAACAGAATTGCATCACAACGTCTTGTAAACGTTCCTTTCCGACGCGCGGGCCTGGAGAGGCCTGCACCAGTCACGACAAAATACATTCGGCTGAATAAAAAGCTTTCAAAAAAATGGAAGACGTGGTTTAACAGTGCATCTGGAAAGCTTTGAAAGCACGTCACAGCTTTGTCTGCATTTTGTTATGTAATTGGCGCATTCCTTTTTTGGGCTCACTGTTAGCCCTGCTCAAATCTGGAATTGGGAAAGACCTGAAAATGGCTGTGAATCGACACTCCCCTTTCAACCTGATGGAGCTTCGAGAAGTACTGCACCGTCGATGAACACCAAATCTTGCACCATACTAGGGGTTGAACAAATAACCTTTTTTTTTTTTCGTCGACTTTAATGGATGCGAGTCAATTTGAATTTGATGAATCAATGATGTCATTGATATTTTATCAGCACAGTGCAACGGTTCCTAACCTTTATTGTGCCACTTACCGGTGTCACGTCAAGGAGATACAGTGTTTCGACAAACAGGCATGGAAGCAAAAACCGGGAAAAAAAAAGTATTTGTTCACAATGCTCGAAAGGCAAGTCGTAAGTCCTCTTTGAAGTGACTGACTGGAAGACTCGAGAACATAAACTAAATTCGTGATTAATCAACACCAAGCTTTAAACGTAGATGCGGACTCATCCGCTGGTTGATCAATAGGTTCAACCACGACAACATATGCAGGGAAAAGCACACCATTTTTTGATTGCACCCATTCTGCTGCCAACTTAAATCGACGTTGTCTATTGACCAATCAATCTGGCACAATAAAACACATTTCTCCAAGTTTCGCAAAATTTGCAAAAAATGACGCGCTGTGTTAGAATTTTTAAAGAAATTAAAAATCAGCAATCAGGCAGGACAGCTGCAACTTAATTCATGATTTGGTATTTGTCAATGAGGGTAGCTCCTCAGATAATAGATGGATTATTATTTTTTTTCGATTAATCAATTACGAAGAATATTGACTCGAGAGGCTGGAGATCCAATTTTTGCACCTCGAACGGTAACATAACAAAATGTGAAAAAAGTGAAGTGCTGCAAAAACCTTCCGGATGCACTGCAAGTATTTTGTTGACAAGTGCAGAATCGTGTCTACTTTATGTCTACTTGTGGCGGCGTCAAAGCGCAAGTGCGATGCGGCCTACGTCGTCTACTACCGCTGGCAGGAGTCGTATTGTGAGGATGGGAGTGTTGTTACGTTACATCATTGTTGTGCCGTAAGCGAAACCAGTGGTTTTCAAACTGGGTCTCGCTGGACCCCCTGGGGCTCCACGAGCCACAACAATGATGGACTGATGGAGACACACAGGTGGATTGGACAAAATAACAAAAGTCAGAGCCATATATTCTTAATCATCTGCGAGCAACGGATGACATTACTGCGGCTTACTGAGCAATTGTGACCGTCTCCTTGTTTCAAACTTTTTTCCCTCCCTTTTTGGTTTCTTCATTTTTGTGGAATTTAATTATGTTTTATTGGCGTTAGGATTATTTGAGGGGTCCTGGAAAAACATTCTCTCCCCTAGAATGTTTGAGAACCCGACCCTAACGACATTTTATTAGCCGAAGTGCCCATTAAAAAAAATAATAATAATTAAAACCCCCCCAAAAAACAATTCAAAGACAACCAAAAACAGAGGCGTATTTGGCAAATGGATACACACTGTATGCTTAAATGTCTTATCGATGTTAAGAAGCAGCTGTGGGCGTGGCCACAGCTAGCGATGCTATCATGAGCCAGTTAGCATTGCGTCTCACATGCCCACAAAAACAAAACAAAAACAACAACAACAACAACAATGAAGGATACACAATGAGGAGTAAGGTTAAAACACTCGCTGGCTAAGAGCACTTTTCGAACGTGGAGAGCTAGCATAGACTAGCGAAGCATAGCATCACCTCACCAAATGATTACAACGGCAAGCTCTTGTGTCTGTTTTCGTCAGTGCGCAACAAGTGAGAACTTGTGGAAAAAAGAAACAATCTGACCTTCCATTGGCCTAAAGGGCACTTCGAACTGAGCCCCGTGAATTCTGCCTAACAAGTAGCCTAGCAAATGAAGAGCAATTACAATCCACCTACGTTCGTGAGTGCGTCTGCTAACAAGCTAGCAAGGAATGTTGGAGCCCCACTGAAAAGGAAAAAAAAGAATTTCATAATTGGGACTTTTTTTTTTTTCAATTGAAGTCACAAGTATTAGGCCTTTTCCGAATTACGTGAGAACCTTCTACCCCCAAAATCAACGTTTTTCAGGAAAAGGTAATTTTATGAAAATAAAGCTGTATAATTCTAAGGGAAAAAAGTCACGGGTGGTCCTAATATTGAACGGAACCCAAAAATGTCCCTTTTTGAAATTTTAAAACAAATCAGACGTAACTGCGATTGCAAATAATATTCAGGGAAAAAAACCCATAAAAAATGATTTTCTCATGTAATTAGGCCATTTAAGTGCTCAGTGTCCCGACAACTTTTTTACCTGCATAAAAATTAAGCGAAGTTGAAGCCGTCAACTTTTACTGTCTCCAGTTGTGTTGTTCCACACCGCTGTAAAAATGTCCAGCAGTTTATGATGAAAGTGACAAAAAAAAAGGGTGCATATTGACAGTTTTTCTTTTCTCCTTTCCAAGTCAGCATCCAACAAGATGGGGTGCTCACATGCCCACCATCTTAAAAGCAACCAAACCTGGCGGGTGATCTGAAAACAACCTGAGGACTAGCTAGGACATTCGTAAAACGTCAGCATCTCAAATCCAGTGGTTCTCAAACTGGCTGGCTCTGGGGAAAAGATTTTGGGTGGAGTCATTTCGAAGAGGGCATACCACGCAAAAATCAAAACAAACAATGATCCAATTACGTTTCCCAGCTTCACTTTGGAAGCTCAGAGATGATTATGACATCATCACGTCAATCTGACATCCCCACTTCAATAAAGTCTCTTTTTTGCGCGAACAAAAAGCATATAGTTACAGATATAACAGTCATATTCTTAAGAATAAAATCCATATTTTTCAAGAAGAGCCCTGTTTATTTATATTTTTAATAAAAGGTGTCATTTCCAGAAAAGAAGGTGTAACATGAGGAAAAAAAAAAGTTGCACTTTTGGAATGAAATCGGTAAAATATGGCGGTCTTGCCTCACTAAATTTAAGATCATTGGTCTCTTTACGATTAGGACTGGTTTTCCTTTCCAAAATATGAATTTGATTCCTTAACGTGACGCATATTTTTCCTCTTAAATTGGTCACGTTCCGATTATAAATATTAGGGATGTCCAACACCACTTTTTTCTCACCAATACCAGTACGAGTCTTCACCCTTAAGTACTCACTGATACCAAGTATCGATACCTCTTGTGATTCCGACATCTACATTTTCATTTCACACGATAACACAACATTGTGACCAAAAGCTTTCTTTCTGACACAATGACGAGTCCCCAAAGTGTCAGCCTCCCGCAGTATAGAACCAAATTCGTGGATATCAGGTTTTCTTTGACTAAAGTATCGGTGGCTGGTATCGGCAGCCTCGGTGAATACCCGATAACGAAAAATAAGATCGGTATCAGCCCGAAAAATCCTGGAATGCGTATCTCGAAACACGGGGTGCGATTTGACTCCAGGGCGGTACATTTTAAAGTGCAACGGTTCCATGCCCTCATTCCTATGGCATATTGGGGCTCATTGCTGATGGGGGGGCACCAACATTCTTCCCGGAAAGGGATCCCCGGACCCAGAGAGTTTGAGAACCCCTGAAAAACGCTGGTATCAAAACGTGACAGCGTAGCGGTGAAAAGACTCAAAAGCCGTTGGGGTATCCAAGCCTCGCCGTCATTTGAGCCTGGATCGCACCTGCAGGAGGGTGGGCTTCTGCTCCATGATGCGCACCAGAAGCGTGTCAATGTAGTCCTCCAGGTCACGGACCTGCGGCTTCAGCTTGCACAGCTCCACCTCCCGTTTGGCCAGCAGGGCACGCTGCTGCTGAAACTGCGCCTTCTGCCGCTCCAGCTCTGCCTCGCGCCGCACAAGAAGACCGATCAGCTCATTGTGGGTCAGGTGGTAGTACGAGCCGGCGCCCTCCGTCAGGATCTGGGGACAGAAGGCGGATTCCATTTTTTTTCCACCAAATTCTGTCAGCAAGACTGCTTTTTCAGCCTTATTTCAAAATTTTATAAACGCATTTTTTCCCCCACCAAATGTCTACACACACACGCACACACACACACACACACACACACGATTGCTCATGATGACTGTGTGAAAAAACGTTTTCAGATTTTTACTCATTCACTATCGGCTGTTTTCTGCGCAGCTGTTTCAGGAAAGTTTTTTTTTTCAAACGATGAAAAAAAAACCCGTTTTTATGTCTCATTTTGAGGAACGCAAAAGTGACGCACAGATTATTTTGCAAATGCACTGCATAGGGGAAAAAAGTCAGAGGGATTGAATTTGACCTTCTCGCCGGTCTGGCTGCTCCTGCCAGGGTGGATGCTGGACTTGATCTTCTCCAGCACCGAGCGGCCTTCAGCCAGCGGGCCGCCGCTCAGGGGCCGCACCGGATGGGGGCTGCAAGGCAACGTCACAAAGAGGTCGTGTTAAAACAAGCTCGCAGGCTTTATGGGACTCGGCCTGCGTGCCATCCACGAGGCGGTTGCAGACGTTCAAGGCCCTGGAAAAGAAGATGGTGTAGTATGCATGCCAGGCCATTAGTTGGCGATGTCCTCCATTTTCATGCACCCCTGTGTTTTTTTTTTTAAACATTCTTGATAATTCAATGAAAAGTTGGTAGAATTTAAAACAATGGTGAGGCTTTTGTTATTTTTAAGATTTTTAACAAAAGACAAATATAATAAATTTTTATACATTTCATTATTATATATTTTGAGGAATTTTTTTTTTGGGTGACGTAGAAATATTTAAGAGCATGTTGATTTTTGCGGAAATCTGTCAAGGTTTTGTCAATTTTTTTATGTTTAAAAAATGTTTGAGGAAAATTGTGAACATTTTGTCCTTTTAGGAAAATTGCAGAGATTTGTGGTGATATTTTTGTGGCAAATGTCTCTAAGTGTTTAGAATTTTGCAAACATTTAGTAGAAATTTCACACATTTGAAAGTGGATATTCTAAGAAAAAGTACACATGAAATGATTTACTGAACAGTGATATAATTTAAGAGTCTCTGTAATAATGTCGACTCATTAAAATCATTTGTGTGTGATAAAAAAAAGACTGATGAAAATATCCACTTTTAAAAACATTCATCTTAAACATCTTGAGCCATACAAATGCAAAACCAATATTCTCGAATTTGCTCAATTCGGTCCTTTGTGGCAAAGTTGCCCACTTGGCATTTATATTCGGGTTTTTCGGTGCAGGTTACGATACAGAGGTCCAGGGGGAACCCAGTACGCTCCGCATGAAACCTGTTATGTCACGGACAGCCACAAGCTACCCAGTGAACAAATACAGTTCACCTTTCATATTGTTCCAATTGTGTATCGGGACGATTTTTTTTTAATATTGCGCAATCACGGAGTCCTCCAGGATGACACCAGACAGTTCAACCTTTACACAATCTGAGAACGATTGCCAGGAGAAGAACGTTAGGCAGGTCCACCACCTCAAAGCGGTGAAAATTAAAAGTTAAATGAGCCCAAAGTCGTTTTAATTGCATGCCTTTGTGCAAAACAAGTAGAAAGGTGTGAAGAAGTGCGTTTTTACCCCAGGTTGAAAAGGAAACGCTATCGGTGACACAACAACACCTTTCGGGGGGGAAGGGTGGGGGGGCATAAAATGTGTGAGAACGGGTCCTGTGAGGAGGGGGGGAGGTATGTGTGTGTGTGTTTGTGTGAGGCACAATGAGGAAGAGTGGAGGTGGGGGG
>CAAKHF010024086.1:49743-64227 GCA_901007745.1 Hippocampus kuda | reverse complement strand
GGGTGGGAGGTGGGGGGGGGGGGGAGGGGTTGTGTTAGAAATCGGAGGGCAAAATAATAACTGCTAATTGGCCCGAGGCAGTGTTTCCCCTCCCATTACCACGGAGAAAGGACACACACACACACACACACACACACGTACACACACACGATACCCATGGAGGAAGTCCCGGCAGGATTAGTGCGCGTGTGTTAACTGAGAGATAAAAAAACGAGAAGGTCACACCACCATCACCAAGAGGATCCCCTTCAGAGTCGACGGCACAAAGGAAGAAGCAGGTGGGAGCAGCTGAAAGAGCCAGAAAAGTCTGGAAAACTGGAAGGGGGGGGGGGTCTCCCACCTGAACGGGCTACCTCACCTGCGTTCCTGATGGGCGGCATGCTGCTGCTGGCATTCCTGTGCCTCCTGAAGGTTGGTTGTGGTGGACGGCGGCAAGGCATCCGAAAGGGAGGACAGGAAAGAGGGGAAGCAACTACTTTGACGGGTTAGTGGAGGGGCGGAGGCTGTTGAAAGGGAGGGGGAGGCCGGACTTGCGTATGACGCCTGGGGGGCGCAGGACTCATTCCAGAAGGAGAGTGTAAGGGTCTTGTCCAACTCGAAAGCCAGCGTGCTCTCGGAATGACTGCGGTTTAATGCGGGGTGTTGCAGCAGTGGGTTTTGCACAATCGCGTTATCAAGAACCTCATCGGCTTTCGAGTCTACTGGAGTTGCGGGGAGAACTTGGGAACTCCCGTGGTCACCTCCAGTGAAACCTGTATCTAGTCTGTCCTTCATCACTTGAGTCAACCAGTCGGTGATGTGCGTGTTAACGTATGATCCGCTTGTCGAATTCCTACGGCTCAGTGAAGAACCAGTGTCTTCTGGAACCTCCCCAACCTTCCCCAACTTGGATACGCCATGGCGGTTTTCAGATAAGAGGAATGACGGAACGCTCATTGTTCTCTGGAAAATTTGGGGAAGTCGTGGCGGTGGGTTTTTCAGCAACATGTCATCGAAAGCAGTGACCTGATCGCCCTTGTCGGGCTTGGGATTTGAGTCTGTTGATGTTGCAGAGAGAACTTGAGAAGCCCCATCGTCCCTTTCTGTGAAAGTTGAATCACAAGCGTCGGTGAAACCTGGCACATGAGTATCTGGTCTGTCTGTCTCTTCTAGCTCCGCACAGTTCTTTGAGATGACACTCTCAGGGAGTATGGAAATGCCATAATGGTCCTGCAAGTTGCCGTCGAGATTTTGGGGAAAGCTCCCAGTGCTCTGGCAAATATAAGAGAGTTCTGGCAAAGGTTTGTTCACAAACACGTCATCGAGAACGGTGAACTGATCGCCCTCAACGGCATTCGGATAGGAAGCCGTAGGAGTCACAGGGATAACTTGAAAACTCCCATCATTCCTAGCTGTGAAGCCTAAGTCACAGGGTTCTGTGAAATCTGGCTCACAAGTATCTGCTCTGTTCTCTGTCACCAAAGAAAACGAGTCTTCCCGGTTGTTTGGTCCACCGGAAGAAGCCCCAGGGATCACTGAAATACAGGTGGGTTCCGGAATCGCGGCGAGCTCTCTAGAGAAGGTAAATTTCTCTAAATCAATCCTCTCAGTGGGCTCGTGTATACCGTTATGGTTTTGGGGGTAGTCCAAGTTGCTGTGGAGATTTTGGAGAAAGCTCCTGGTGCCCTGGGAAATTTTGAGGAGTTGTGGTGGAATGTTTTTCAAAAGCGAACCACTGAGATCAGCGGACTGATCGTCACCAGTGGGCTTCTGATACGAGTCTGTATGAGTTACAGACAGAACTTGAGGACTCTCGTCGTCCCCTGCTGAGAAACCCGGCTCAAAAATATCTGGTCTGTCTGCCATTACCAATGACCGCTGGTATTCCGAAATCTCTACGGCGCTCTGGGATATTTCGGGGAGTTGTGGTGGAGGGTTTTTTACAATCTCGACATCGACAGCTCTGAATTCATTGCCCTCAACAGAATTCAGAAACATGTCTGTTGCAGGGAGAACTTGAGAACTCCTGTCGTTCTTCGCTGTGAAACCTGTTTCACCAGTCTCTGGTCTGTTTTCCGGCATCAAAGCCCAGTGGTCAGATTGGCTGGTTGGTTCATCTGGACTGACTGAAGCAACGATGGCTTCCCGAATCTGTCCTAACTCCCCACAGAAGGTTGAGTTCTCAGCTGATTTGGAAATCCCAGAATATTCTGAGGGCGGTAGAGAGCTGCAATTTTGGTAGTACTGTGAGTCAGCGGCCACGTGGATGCTTTGGACAAAGCTGTTGGTACCCTGGTCAAGATCTCCAAAATCCCTGAAGGGTACAGGAGACTCCCAGCAATGCTCCGGCACTGCCGGGTCCTCAAAAGACAAGGAATGGCCAGTGCCTGGGGAGGAGGTGCGGCTGTACAGAGGTGGTTGTCCAGAGAATTCACCTTGAGGTACCCCATCACTATTGTTGTCAGACTGTGGAATGAAGTTGGACTTTGGCTGAAGATACAGGTTCTCTGACGTCTGCATGTCTGCAGCTTCTGAATCAGTCATCATTGCGGTAGACATGGCCGGTGGTGGTGGGAAGACGAATGACTGCTCCGAATCTTCATTCTGAATCACAGTTTCTTGGGCTTCATCAGTCAAAAGCTCATCTGTATATCTAGAACCCTTTGGACTGATACCTGTTTGGGCCAAGATCTCCGAGGCTGGTCCAACCCGCTCGAAATTCTGCAGCTTAGTTTCATCCGAGGAACATGCTGAGAACTTTTCTGATGCAGAATATGAAAAACGGGAGGGGAAATCATCTTCAGCTGAATTAACGACACCCGATGAACCAGCTGGCACGTTAGTGGTGCTGTTAGCTTCATGCCATTCGGGGTGAGGACGAGATTCCGCAGAGATGGCGGAAGTGTGAAAGACTTCGTTACAGTACTCTAAACTTGAATCCTCCGGGATTGGTTCCAGACAGGGCAGGCGACTGCAGTTTCCCATGTAGTGGCTCAATGTGATACCTTTGGTATTCAGGGAATCATTCCTTTCATCACTGCCAAGTTCCCGCTGATGGGTGCTGGCCAAGCTGTCAGACATTTGGTCTTTCGGCCCTTGCAGCCTGCAATGGGCAAACTCATCAAAGGAATTGTCCCATCCTGTATCATGTTGCGGTTCCTTTGCAGATGCAAAGGGGTTTGAAGACATCTTGCTTAAGGGTATTGT
Source organism: Hippocampus kuda (assembly GCA_901007745.1). Taxonomy (NCBI): domain Eukaryota; kingdom Metazoa; phylum Chordata; class Actinopteri; order Syngnathiformes; family Syngnathidae; genus Hippocampus; species Hippocampus kuda. The sequence goes on along the minus strand of CAAKHF010024086.1, from coordinate 61,041 downwards.
CTGACCCATGAAAGTTGGAGACGCAATTGTGATCAAGCCAGTGACATGGCCTTCGGTAGTCTGACTGTCCCAAGTCTGGGTGACCGGATGACTTGGCTTTGGAAAGAGTTGCTCTATGGGTGGCCGGGAATTGGAAAGAAAGGGCAGAGGGGGAAGCGACGTATCGCAGAAAGGGTCGCTGAGGAAAGGGTTGCTGGGTGACATGGGTGGTGAGGGACAGAAGGGGTTAAGGGGTGGCTCATGGGTGGGGTCTAGTTTAAGAGGTGCCACCGGGCTGTGGAAGGAAGCGAACACAGTCCTCTGGTTAAGTGCAGGTGGTTCACATTGAACTGACCTGAAGGCCTCGCAAAGGCTTTTGCTCTTACACTCAATCTGATCTCCCGTAAGTACAGTGGAGAACCATCGGGGCGGGATTTGTGATGATTATTTTATTCATGTTGGAGAGTTTTTCTTGGCTGGACTGCTCGCTGTACATGTGGATGTTGGATTTTCTTTTTTGTCTAATGATAATTCAGTCTCTTTCTACTGCCATGTCAAGCTAATCTGCCCAGGGCCTTCCGCAGGATCCGTAGTGGTGGACCATGAAATGTAAAACATTAGCAATGGGATTGTTCCAAGATCAGATCAGATTTGAAATTCATCCTCATGGCACTAATGTCAGCATTTTTTTTTCTGTCCTCTGGTTGGTCTGAGCGTAACCTTGACGATCAAATACACAATACACTTAAAAAGTAGGATCATTCGTGAGTGTAATGTATATTTTTTTCAACATTTTTTAAATGTTTCTGTCACGTGAGATACATATTGATTGTGAACCGCTCCGGATGATGTACATGGCCCAATGCGTTGTTATTTTGTAGTACTAAGGCGTTCTATAATTGGGACATGATATTGGTGGGGGTAGGAGTTGGAATGAGACAGGTCAATGCCCTCAGAAGGCTCAGATACCAAACGCAAGGCCAACCCTGGTAGATCGGAAGACTCACCTGGGTTTACTGTGTGACTCCCTGGACCCGAACCATCCTTTGTGTTTTCCCTCAGTGCCAGAGTATTGTTCGCCTTCTTCAACCTGATCTTCTCTGCCCGGTATAGGGCCTTTTTTCTCCATGGCCGCTGCGATGGCAGCGCTCTCCTCCTCGCCGGCCTTGTCGAAAGACCAGCGTCGTCCGTCGCCCACGGTGCCGTGCAGGGTGTCGGCGGAGGCCCGTGGGCGAAGGTTCTGTAACGAGACTGAGAGAGGCAAAGACTTCTCCAGGTGCCCCAGGCCTAAAGAAGTCTCCGGCACTGCCGAGGCCTGATCCCGGGGCTGCAGCTTGTGCGTTCCGTTGACACCCGCGGGGAGCTGAGGCACGGCTATGGTGATTTCACTGATCTCATCGCTAAAGTCACAGTGCAGGGGAGACAACTTGGGAGACGTGCCTGCTGTGTGATCTGAAGAGATGATGACAAGAGGCAAACATTGTCATGAGAAAACACTGGAATACGAAACTTCCCTGTCTGTTCAAATGCCGCCTCGTAGCCCAAGTGGCAGATTTAAACCTTACTAGTTTTGACTGCATCATTAGCCCCAAGTTGAATGGAGTGAACCTCCACACATTCGTCGGGGATACGGATGAATCTCGCAAGTAGCAAAAATCCGTGAGTGACTGACACCCACCCACAAAGGTTTGACATTGCCCTACAAAATGGCAGCAGAGCACGTTTTTCTGATTTGATAAGGCTATGGCCTGACGAAATGAAGCGCCTCCCCTAAGTTGAATTTGGTTGCTTGGTATAAAGATGCCACTAGATGGCACAGAAAACACACTTATATTGGATTTCTTTTTCTTTTTTTTAACCATTCAGCCCAAATGGGATACTTCAAGGTTCCTCGGCTTTCTTAGACACAGTCTAAGATTCGAGAGAGAGCTAGAGAACTTCTGGGTTTTCCTGAATGCAGCACTAGCATCATTCTCAATCTGATCAGTTATACTGAATCCAACATTGGCCCTATTCAAGTCAGTTGTAAAGTTTTCAATACCTCACTTGGGCATATTGCTGATTTATCCCACTGGAGTCTTGCGTAATATTCAAGAGGACTGGGAAGTTGAAAATATTCCACTTGGGTGTAATGTTGGATTGTTCAAAGCAGACAAAAGCAAACGTCCTTGAATCAGTTCTTTACAAAACATCAGACAAAAACCTGAACTAAAGAGGGCAAAAAACGATGAGGATGCAGCTAAAAGTTAGATGACCATCATTTTTATTCTTTACTCTATTCTTAGAAAACATTTATGTCTGACTTTTAGGGGGGCTTGGAACAGATTAGGGCATTTACATGGAAAACGCGTCTGTACTTACAAACTTTTCCAGTTAAGAAATTTCTTCCAGAACCAATTAATTTCGTAAGTAGAGGTACCACTGTATGTCAACAATCTGCCATGTATGTTCTGTGTCTGTATCACCTGGGCTGTCGGCTGTCAGGTTGCTGCTGTTGCTGGGCGAGTTGGACAGGTCGGAGACCACCACGCTGATGCCGGCCGTGGGACTGAGACTTCCCCCGCGCGACGATGATTCGCTGCTCTCGGAGCCCAACGACGTACTCGAGCGCGTGTCCGACGACTTCCTCAGCTTGCCTCGCAGGAAGAAGGTCCTCATCTTACTGCGCCTCACCTCGCCGCCCTCGTCATCCTCGTAGTCCTCCTCGCCGCCCCCGTCGCTGGGCAGACGTTGGCGCATGCGGCACAGCGGGCCGGTGCCCCCGGGTAGGGTGGCACCGGGCGCCGAGGTCAAGTCGTCTTCACTGGATTGCCTCTTGCCCCTCATCCGCTCCTTCAGCTTGCTGAAAGTGGAAGCGCCCCCTTTGTCCTTCATGACCAGGTCATACATGCTAGCCGTCAGGTTGTTACGCGTGAACTGGACACTGACTTGAATGTCGCCTCGCTCCTTCTCCTTCTTGCCGGTCTTGGAGTTGAGTCGGTACCACCTGGAGATACACATACAGAAACGCCATTGCAGTGACAGCAGCAACTGTGAATTTGGGTTTGGGCGGGGCCTTTGGGGGGGGCGCTATCCTTCATGATTGGCTGAAAAATCTTTTTGGGGCTCAGGCCAAAGCACTAAAAAGTATGACTTTGGCGCCATCTCATGGAACAGATAACATCTGCCCCATGCTCCTTGTGTTTTCATGTTGTATTTGTGTGTTTGGCTGTTGGTGCTGTTCAATAAACAGCTGAAAGGGTTGTTACGAGTGTGGCATTCTTTTGCTTAAAAAAAAATATTTTTTTACGTCACTTCACTGGAGCGGCGGTGCATCTGAAGTAAAATTTTAGCTCAAAACACAGCAATAAACATTAACAAAGTAACAGTTTGTAACTAGAAAAAAGTAGCAAGTCTTACTACAGTGTAAATCACAATTGTCTTTAGCTTCTCTGCCACTGTGCACATTTTAGAAGCAGAACTTTAAAGTGGGTCGCTGACTGAAGTGAATGAGTGTATTGTAAATTTGAATGAGGCTAATCCAGCCAAGCAGCACCCTTGTGCGCGTGCGTGTGCGTGTGTGTGTGTGTGTGTGTGTGTGTGTCTGGCTAGACATCCCATAATACCTCAATGTATAAAGCTTATTCACGAAGTCCGCCACCTTGCACAAGAGAAATAAGCACAACAGATCAAAATTATCAACTGAAAAAAAACAACAACCCCACACACATATGCACGCAATGTAATCAAGTCACACATTTACTGTGCTGCGAGAGTTTTTGTCTACGATAACTATCACAACAGAAATAAACGACAAGAAAAAAAAATAGTACAGTTTGAAAACCATTTTGATAGGTGGATGCCATGCAATTAATCTTATACTTTCACCTCATAAAGAAAAAAAAAACATACCCGAGAAAAATTATCCCCCAATCGAAGATGTTCACAGTTTCCAATGGTTCACAAATGTGCAATGTTCGGGTGAAATGCCAACTTGCACGATAAAAATAAATGCAACGTGAACAATGGCATGATCAGTGTGTGTGCTTGGATGAGATTAGTGTGGAAGAACAAGAAATATTGCAGTAGAAGGTACAGAGTGAGCGGTTGACTCACTGGAAACACAAAGAAAGTCCCGGCTTTTATAAGCACCAAAATCAAGAAACAAAACCGAGAGCTGGTGCTTTTTTTTGGGTGGGGGGGGGTTGTTTTCTTTTCTGTCCACAACCGTGCTATTTACATCTCTATAAAAAGTTGAGAACGGTCAGTGATCTGTAGGAGTACATCACAAGTCAAACATTTAAAACCAAACTGTAAAAATAAACCAACAAAAATGGACAAACATCTGAATTTTTTCTTTTTTCTCATCTTTGAATGTAATATCTACAAGAGAGGATGTCAATCATCTAAAGAATCTTTTGGTGGTTTTGATGTTGCTTTAGTTTAAATTGCATACCACTTACATCTTGATACAAAAATGCTTGTAAAAAAAATATTTACATTTGAAAATATGACTAAAATAGAGAATGTGACCAACATTTGTACAAAACCCCCCCCACACAAATGAACAAAGTGCATCCAAAATACATTACTGTAATTACAGCCTACTTCTTGATCTAAGATGAGTTAGCTTGTCCTGCTAACATTGGAATGTGATCAAAATGGCCACAAAGCTCAATAAAAATAAAATAAAATGGAATGAATGAACTATACTTTGTCGACTTGTTGATGATGCCGACAGATTTGGTGATTACAAAATGGCTGCAAAACTGAAAAAATGATCAGCTGTTAGCAACTTCAGACCGCAAGCTAACTAACGCAAACGAACAGATAATACCTCGTACACACCACCGTGTCAATTAAGCTTAAATTATCTAGTAAACGCCTAGCATGGGGCATTTAACTTCAAGAGAAAGCATACTACTCTTTAACTTGTCACACAGGGTGCGCTGGTGATGATTCGCATATTGTTAGCCTCCTGGACTAAACAGGTTAACCTGATTGAGTAAAGAACACAACTGGCGGCAAGCACCTTGCACATAAGGATACGACGTATGTCCCATAATTCCCCATCACACAATAAATCAAGTACATCTAGCAAATTATTTCCATGTTAGCGAGTTAGCACGCTACGATTTAGCTTTTCACTTGACACCATGGACTAATGGTGAGTGTGAACAATGCTAAAATTGGAGAGATTAGCAGACAAACATACAGCATTAGCTTAGATGCATGAGAAGAAACGAAAAGTTACGCGCTTCATCAAACACCAAATCGCTCACCAGAGTTGACTAACAGGTTAGCACACCTAGATCGCCGGCCCTTGAAATCAGGCTTTAGGCACACACCTAACTAACAACATCCGACTTCTCCGACTGCATGTGGTATTTAGCTTTAAAGAAGTTAAGTGTGCTACCGTTTAGCTTATAATACGGCATATTACTTCAACCATATTGTTAGCATGTCTCGTTCACCTTGATGACATAAGTGATAAGTGATGACATAACATTTTCTTTGACCTATGATCTCTCGTGGCAGAATAAGTCCCATTAGGAGCATCCTGGAAAGGATTAACTTCAAAGAAAAGAGACAAATTTGTAAGTAATACAATACCAGTCGGGGATATTATCCTGTCCTAACGTTGACCTCCATTTCAGTACTTTGCTCACACTGGCACGGACACAGCGATACACACGCACACACAGTGAAGAATGCCAGAGAAAACAATTATCTGCTCTGAGGTGGAGTCACACACACAAAACTGGAATGCGCAGACGCATTCGAAAGCCACTCGACAACCAACACCTACTAGCATAACTGGAAGACTACATTGTGAACCTTAATAGGAAGCTATCTTGTACCCGATTCTATTTGCACCTTAAGCCCTAACTAATCCTCAAATCCAACCTATCTTGAATCCCTCAAATTTCTCAACCTCCCAAGTCCTACCCTAAACCATAACCTTTGCCCTTTCCTAACCTTTATCCACCGAGCCCTGCCCTAACCTGCTAAACCGACTCTTGACACAAATTTACTTATACCACCAACCTAGCCCTAAACCTACCCTGACTTGAAGCCACCGGTTCAATGTTCAACACCAGCTCTAACAACAACCTTACCGAAACGAAATTAACCTTGTTCTATTTCCAAAACAATTGAAAATATAACCCGAACCCCCAATCCGCTAATTGTAATTCAAATTTAACCCCCAACTATCGACCCTAAACCCAACCCCCCGACTAACTCAGTAACTCCAGCACGAACCCCAACCCTCACTCTCACCCTACCCAAGACCTAACCCCCAATCGCCACCACCCCTAATCCCTTAAACCCAAGACCTAACCCAATTTAATTTAAATTTTAACTGTAACCCACTGGTCCCCTAAGTCCCACCCTTTCATTTTAAGAGTGGTGCATGATGTCACAGTGGCTTACAAGAATATCAAATATACTTTTTGAAAATAAAAGCTCGCTTTTGATGAATCCGCGACACGCCTAAATTGTTTCTGCATTTATATATATTTTTTAATGTGTTTGAGGAGTTCTTCAGCCTAGAGGAGTACTGTGCGAGGCGTGGACTCTAGTTTCCACTTCAACAATAGAAGCGCAGTAACTCCCCTCAGCCAAGGTGGAGTTCACATTCCTAACGCAGTGGCCGACTTGGGACTTTTCTCTTCATGGCCTACTTCCTGCTCCTTTCCAAGAAGCATTCAGAATTAGATTACACGTGTTTTTCTTAAGAACAAAAACTGTTGCAAGAGGCCAATGTTTACTATGCAGCTACCAAGACACACGAGCCTTGATCATTCCATTCTACTGACTAAGGAATGTTATCAAAAAGGCCGAAAAGCTCAACTATAATTAGGGCAAAACTAGTCCAGCGGTGAATTAAAAATAGTTTGAAATCCATTTGCGACGGAGGATGAACGACGTAGGATGTAGCCAGTAACAGGTTTTGGTTCTACTAAACACAAACAGGCATTAGCTGAAGCTTATTGACTTAGCATTTGGTAGCTAATATCTAGCGCACAGTTTAGCTTTCTTCACTGGTGATGATAAAGTACATGTACTATCCATCTTGCCTCTTCATGTTGTTTTATCATAAGGTAAGAAGAGGCGTGCTAACTTTAGCTAAATGTCACATGCTAACAGTAGATAAGATAAGATAACCCCAGTGTGGGACAAATAAACATTATCTTATCTTATCTACTGTTAGCATGTGACATTTAGCTTAAGTTAGCACGCCTCTTCTGACCTTATGATAAAACAATGTGAAGAAGCAAACTGCTTTGCTGTTCGTGTTACTTTCGCATCAGCATTCTTCGCACACAGACGGCAGAAATGCAGCTCAAGTGTAGAAATGCACCAGTGGCCGTGAGGCCTAAAAACAGACAGTGCAGCACATCAAAAAGTTGCAGTTTGCTGCACCACTTGCCCACGCAGAAGCACCCAAGTTAGCCTGCCCTGCTGGGGGGCGTCTTCTGTGAGCCTTTTATTGTCCTTTTTTTATTCTTTTCTTTTTTTAATAAATGTCCCAGGAGCTGCAGAACATCTACGTACAGCACATCTGCTTCCCCATCTCTCAAAAACAGGAAGTCACAAGCCCCTCCATCTCCCACGGTAGATTAGTTCTAGACGCTGATAAACTGATAAAGTCGACTGGAATATAAACATGGATGCACACAACGCTGTGGAGTGACCAGAAGTCCGAGTCTCTTCCACACAACACAACAAGTGGAGTTGAGTGAAAAGTAAACATGGAGACACACACACACACACACACACACACACACACACACACACACACACACACACACACACACACACACAAGACTGTGGAGTGTTACGCCTCCGCCCACCAGATTTAAAGCGAAATTTGACGAGCAGGTCTGTCAAGACAGGACACACGAAAAAACCCCAAGAACCCATGTTCCAAACCAAACCGTTTCGGTTTTCGTAACATTACGCCTTATTTAAAAAAAAAAAAAAATGGTGAGTTTGCGTTTGGAAATGTCTGAAATGGCAAAGAGTGACAACACATTCTTACTTGAGCCATAGCAAAATGTTACATTTGCAGCAAAAGCACCCGCTTATTTGGGGAGTTTTACCAGGCCCAAAGACACGTCACAACAGGATGCCCAAAAAGTCTCAAGAACCCACATCCAAAATTGAATCGATAGTCATTTGGGGTTAACGAAATAGGCCACGGGTGGCAAAACGACGCCCAGGATGTGGCGTTTCATTTGGGTTTCGAAATGTCTCCAACTGTGAGCAATAATAAACCACCGGTTTCACCAAGCGATGCGAAAGTTGGTGGGCAGGCCCATCACGACGAGATGCATGAAAAGGTCCGAAGAACCCACGCCTGAAGTTGAACAGCACGTCATCCATTTTGTTTTCTCATACCTAAATAAAGTAAGTAGGCCGTGGCCCGTAAAATGGCCCCGAAGAGTGCCATTGTGATTCCCTTGTGTGTGTTCAGGCTTTAAAAAAAAATGTCTCACGTGGTAATGAACAATAATGATTTCGAATTTGAATCAAAGCAAAATGTAACCGAACATATTTAGTTACGTTTCTGCGAGCTGTAACAAAATTAGCGCCGCCATCCCCCACTCATTTCACCGATCGTGAATCGTGAATTTTGGCATGTCGGTTTGTCAGTAGGTTTTGCGTACCAAAATAAATTACCGTAAACAGGCTGGGGGCTGCAAAATGGCCCCCGGCCTGTGGGTTGTGGCATTTCGCTGTTAAGGTTTCGAAATGTCTCAAACTATGAGAGCAACAATAAATTCCAACTTCATTGAAACCAAAATGTAACTTTTGCTGTAAGCAAACATTTTGAGCTGTTAAAGGCCAGAGAACCCCAAAATATTGGACGAAAAATTCCCTCCATCCACGAGTCGAACAGATTGAGATAACATTTAGCAAATCAATCACCAAAGGACACATGAAAAAGTCTCAAGAACCCATGACGCAAGTTAATCAGGAAGATGGCCATTGTGTTTCTTGTAACATGATGACCCAACAAGCTTGCAGGCCACAAAATGGCCCCTGATCCTGACTTTGGACACCACCCCCCTGCTTTTCAGTGACTTCTGTCAACTTCACAATTTCAATGTTGTGCCCAAATGATCTTTTCGTAACGGTATTAAGAGATATGTCTGAGCGCCATGACGGGACATGTAAACAAAAACAACGGACTGGACAAGGGAGGAACCTCCGCAAAGGCCTCAAGCATTTTCACTTGGTGTGTGCTAAACACCGTGCTTCAATTTAAAAAAAAAAGCTTTTAGTCAAGAGGGACCACCAAACTGTTAGATAATCCCTGGAATTGGGACAGGGGATACGACATAATCCCTCTGGGGAAACAGTAAACACAACATCAACAAAAACAAACGGGTGTGTGTTCTAGAAGGTACCGAATTTTGTGGGTGTGGGGGGGGGATGCTGGTGTGAGGGTGTGTCGATGCAGCAGCAATAGGTTGACATCCCCAAAGCGGGATGAGGAGAGCCGTGATGCGTTCGCGGAAAGTGGGAGAAAAGAGCGACGTTACGTACTGATTTTTCACGCCCCGGCTCTCGTGGAAGAGCTTCCGCAGCTGGATGAGCGCCTGGCCCAGGAACACGTCGAGCCCGATAACGGCGCGGTGCATGACGGTGAGGACGAGCTCCGGGCCGCCGTCCGTCTCCAGGACGCCGGGCTGCAGCTCGAAGCAGCACTCCTCGCGCCACTCGGGCTCGGTGGTCTTTTCCGCCACGCACGTCGAGTACTTCTCCTTGGCCAGCTGGATGACCGCGTACACGTCGCTGGTGCCGTGCTTGCCCTTGCCCCGCAGACCCCTGCCTCGGAGCACCGTCACCTGGACGTGCGTGGGCACCCATGGCTGCTCCATGTTCCCCCACCGGCCCCCTCCCCTCCTCGTCCCACCGTGTGTGGAGCCTGGTGGAGCCTGGCTGGCGTGTCCCCCACCTCAAGCACTCCTCCTCCTCCTCCTCACCCCCTCCCTTCTTTCACGTCCACCGTGCGGGGTGGAGCTCGCGTAGCCGGGCGGCTATTCTTCGTTTCCCCCCTCGCCGCTTCTGCCGTTTGCTCGTCTGCCACCCGGCCGGCCGAGGAGTGGGCCTCTCTGCGGGCAGCGACGTCACGCCTTGTCCATCCGCCCTCATCATCCTCCTCCTCCTCCTCCTCCTCCTCCCCCTCCAACTCCTCCCCCATCCGATGCTCCACTTCCGGGTCCCGCAGCAGCACGTGCACTTCATTATGTACACGATCATCCAATGCTAAACAGCACCCGAAATAATCATGATCATGAATAAAATAAAATCGTATTTCATTTTATCGGCACATTTTTAGGTGAACAAAGACAAAATTCTTTGTGCTAAATGTTCAAACTGTCTATCATATTACCCGCCAATAGCGTTTTTTTAAACATCACTCTCTTACCCGGTTTTTTTTTTTTGCTTCTAATTTGATTTTTATTTTATGACTTGTCACGGCATGACAACAATAGCCAATCACAGACTGTAGAGACAGAAGGTGCGACTGAGAGATGTCGATCATTTGCCACACGATCATTTGATCAAACTCCCACACGATTTGGCATTATCAACGTTACTGCTGGATCGGCAAGTGTATGATCACCTCTTTTGATTTTTAATCAAAATCCCCAAAATGAAACTTGTTATCGTAACACTACATTATAGTCATTTCAACGTAGCATCTGCAATTATTTTAAAATAATAAACACACAAAAGAAAGTCTACAAAATCGAGGCTGTGGTGCTAGCTAACGTCTTGGGCCATTTTGGAACATGCTGCAAATTTACCCATCGTGGGTTTCACAAAGTTCATCTTTTTTTTTTTTTTTAGATCTTTGTTGCAGTTTTGGGGATAATATTGAAAATGCTACGGTTATTCTACATGGGGACAACTCATTGGTTGATTATTAAGACGCTAAAAGCACTTGTGCTAGCTAAGGCGACAAGTGATTTCAGAACGTGTTGCGTGAAGTACTTTGGGGAATTTATCTTCGACATTCTTTGATTGTTCAATGACCTTGCGAGAAATGTGTGGAGGAACTCAAAAGGAAGGTGGTTGCGTTAGCTAACGTCATGTGCCTTTTTGGGAACTTGTCAGCGCTTGACCAGTTGCGCCTCTTGTCTGACGGGATTTTTCGGTGTCAAAGTGAGAAAAATGTCTTGAAATGGGCCGGCACTCACAGCCCGTCACTTTGCTCTGCTGTTGCCCATGTTTGCTCAAGTGTGTCTACAGGAAATGGTCGGGGGGAGAGGGGTGCAACGGTGTGCAGGGGCAAGTGAGAGTGTTGGGAGGGGGGGGGGG
>CAAKHF010024086.1:21668-45029 GCA_901007745.1 Hippocampus kuda | reverse complement strand
AAAACCAAGAAGCCCATACAAGAGGAAGACCGCCCCCCCCCCCCAACCCCATCCTCTCTCCCGATAACCCCCTCAAACTAGCAGTGTCCTTTGGTCCTATTTGATGTCCCCCTCCCCGCCCCCTCACCCCAAGGGACGTGAGGGAGGGGGTTGCGGGAGTCCGCCGTAAGCCCCCCGTAATTGAGTGTTTGTCGTTGCCCGGGCGCAGATCATTTCCCACGAGGGTCTTTTCTCCTGCTGCTTGTATAAAGTGAGGATTTGTGGAGACCCCGAGACCATGTCCTTCCTTTCTCGTTGACCCCCCCATGGACCGCCGAACTCAGTGGCGAACGCGCATTTGGGTATTGACCCTGATAAATGGCCAACTATGACTACTATACAACTATTATGAATACAGATGCTAGGATTGAGATTCATTCCATTTTTTTGTTTCAAGTCTCCATAGTTTGCAACTACTGTGGTTGAGTCGTTTACACATTCTCTTTTTTTTCAAATTGTTGCTTTTACTAGATGAGTATATTTTTCCATGGGTGAAAAAAAACATCTCATTCATAAATTTGTAACATTTGTCTCAATATAGTCTGGTAATATTGTGGTTTCCGTCACGCCTCCCAAAAATCTCGTAAAAGTACGACTTGCACCCTGAAAATGGACGATTTTTGAAAAATAAAAAATGCTTTATTTTCATAGATCTGGTGGTCGAGAAATTTGCGAAAGATTCTGACACTTTATGAAAAGAAGCGACTTTATTTTCAGTGAATACGATTTGTTTTAAAATGAAAAATCTCTTCGTTCTCGTTGGATTGTGACTTTTCTCAAAAAAAAAAAAAAAGAATGACTTCTCAAAAAATTCAGTGAATTACTTTTAAAAATACATTTTTATGCTTGTGAGATGGTGATGTTTTTTCCATATAAATACAACCATGTTCTCCTAAAATTACATTTTACTCCCAAATACATACAACCTCGTTCCGAGGTTATGAAAATGGTATGATAAAGCTAATGCTAGCATTAGCTGTTTTTGCTAACTTTAGTGTTCATGGCCACTCTGAGCTGAATGAATAGCACGTTTACTTGATTTGTTTACATCCCAGCTTCATCATTTTCACGAGCACGTCTCCTTAAATCGCTTGACAAACACGCGGCTTCTTAACATCGTTAGCATTGTTAGCGAGCGACTTCTTTTTCCCCTCTCAATTCCAGACTTACTGCTAGCCATCACGGTCAGACGCGGACATCTTGGGGATTAGCGGGGCCACCATTTGCTCTCTGGGGACCAGTGCGACCTTCAACCTAACCCTGCGGGTGACCCGCGGTCAAAGAGACACACTAGCGCTACGTTAGCATTAGCAAACAGTAGCATTTGGTCACGTTCCGCCTCGGATGCTGTTTACACTTGTGGCTCTTCCATGTATCTAATCTACATTTTAATGGGCCTTTTTTTGTTGGGGTCAAGAAAATTGACTAATACTAATCTAGTATATATCCCCCCCCACCCAAAAAAAAGAGAATGGGATTGCCATTTTGTGATTATGACACGAACAGGCATAATTTTAGGGCTATAGAAAAAACGTAATCCAAAGAGAATAAAGTAGTGTTTTAGGTGAGTAAACTTGTATTTTAATAACAGAAATATCAGTGGTATTTTTGGTTAACCTTGCAAGAATATAATCAGATTTTAATTTACATGTATATTTTAGAAACAATGAAAATATGAGAACAAAGTTGTTTTTTTACGAAAAATGTTATCCAGGCTCATAATCTTGGATGAATGCAATTATATTTTTTGCAACAATAAAGATGTGTTTTCTTTCCCCCACAATCATATTCTATTCTTTGAGAATGAAAAAATATTTTTTGAGCAAAAATGTCAGAATCCTGAAAATTTAAAAGACATTTTTTAGAACTGCAATGTGAACAGAATAAAGTCATTATTCATGAAAACCGCAACTTTACGGGGATAAAGATGTACTGTTAGCCTAATAGCACAGTTGCCGATGTCATATTTGAAGGTTTTCAAGAAAGAAGAAAAAAGACTTTTTTGTTGTTGTTGCTTACAGTAAGATAAAAATGACATGCAATTATGCTACTTGGCTAATCATTTATTTTGTGTGACAACAAATAATTTTGTTGTTTTTCAAAGAAAATCACAAACTTAAGAGAATAAAGACATACTCTTAGCCTGATAGCCAAATGTTGTTTTTGAAGATTTAAAAAAAGAAGAGAAAAACCCATAGCATCGGCAATTATGCTACGAGGCTAACGATTTTTCGCGTGGACAAAAAGCCTAAAGTTGAGATTTTTGAAGAAAAACGTAATCATAGTAAAATAAGGTTGTATTTTGGACCAGAAAAACTATTTAGAAGAATGAAGTTTCACTTTTTGTGACAAATATTAGTACTTTGTTTTGTTTTTTAGAAAAAGTCCAAATTTTATGAGACTACAGACATTTATTTTTTGAGTAAAAATGTTTTTAGTGTAACTTTGACATATACACACACACGCACACAAAACGATTCAAGTCTTATTGCAGACAATAAGAAGTCAAAGGTTTTTGATTTATGGGCTTTCAGTGGCGCAAGAAAAGATGTTTATTTTATTCACCCGCGCGCGCGCGCACACACACACACACACACACACACACACACCGGAATATAATCTCCGTGTGGATCAGGCCGTGTGCATAATGAAAACGTTATCTTGATGCTGGCCCGAGGCTGACGCTCCCGCCCAGAAAAACATGAGCTAGCAAGCGGCCACTTGACGTCACGTGACCAGCGGCAAAAAAAAAGAAAACGGTAAAAAAAAAAATCTCCCGGGAATGCGGCGGCACGGCCAAAGCCCGGAATGGGAACAATCAGCGCAATTGTCAAGCCATTAAACTAAAGGCAAGCTTTGAGCAGATAAGAGGCGCGCGGCCTTGCCTCCATCTATTTAACATTCATTGGATTGAATAATCCCGCTTTATTATCGCCAATAGTCTGCATATTTACCCTCAATATGCTAATTTATGCTAGCTGCCAGCGCTGCGTGCCTTAATAAGTTTTTTCTCCCCCCCCCCCCTTCCACCGTACCTGCTCCAACTTTTCCCCTCTGTATTGTTTTTTTTGCCGGTGCCCCGCGGCCCCGCCAGTTACATTTCAATCAAGAGCGTCATTGGAAAGTCATTACGGCAAACTAGGCGCCGATAATTGGGGCGGCGTTCTGCATAGTGGCGCCCCCGCAGGCCAGGGGGCCAAATGACGGCGCGGGGGCTTATCTCGCTGGCTTTTTAAAAGGGCAAATAATAGACAATTTATCCTTCATCTGCTCGGGGAAATAAGAAGGAGTTCAATGTCGGTGAGGAGCAAACAATACGTCAGCGACTCGAGGCGCGCATGCCGGTGACACCTCCTTTGTCCGCCCCCCCCACCCCCTTGTCAAAGGACAAGAGGGCAACGCAAGGTGGAAATGTGAACACTTCAATGAAGATAAATCTGTCACCATACCATAGTCATGTCGGATTCTTACAAGAACAAAAACTGTAATTTTGTGAAATTGCAAAATAGACTTGGGGGGAGATAGACTTGTTGTTGTTGAGGAAAAAAAAAGTTGTCATCTTCTGAGATCATGTGGTACTTTTGGATAGCAAGGGACCTATAATTCATTTTGTTTGTGATATCTCCGATGACCACTAGATGGCATTGATAACAACATTTTCAAGTCTCAAGCAGGTTTTACGGACGACTGTTAGCATGCGTCGTTGAAGTGGTAAGCGCAACTTTTGTCATCTTTGACATCATAGTAATAATCGCAAGAACAGCGTACGCAAACGACGACGACGTCGGACGACAGCTGCGATTGCGGCTCATCTTTCAAATGACGCCGGCCGCTCCCCTCGCGTCGGCCGACCTCTCGAAACGCGGCGAGGTCGAGACGGCCGCCGGCTCTCATTCGCCGTCGGGATTAAAGGCACCGCGGAGCCGTCGCCGCCCGTTTGGCATTCAGGAGGCGAGCCGGCGCTTTTTTGTTTGCGTTGGGATCAATCGATGAGGCGCCTCGACAAATAAGCCGCACAACGAATGCACGCGGACGGACGCCTTTGAGTTTGACACCTTGACATCTTGGATGCCTTTGGCGTTGACTCTCGCTCGTCTTGCCATCGCCGCGGACTCTACATTAGGTACGCCGTGTTGACACATGTCCATTTTATTTCCTAACAACAACAAAACACACAAAGCACAAGGCAGCCCACCGAGATGTTTTTTTCTGTTTTCTTGGGAAATATTTATTTTCAGGGATTTATTAATGCTTTGCCTCGTGGTGGTCAAATAGCTTAATATATCTGAGAATATTTCAGCGGTCACTGGGTGGGCCCTAACAAGGCCTCTCAACCCAAAAATGTCTCTTCTCGTAAGGTTGCAGTGTTGATCTCAAAACAATTATTATTTATTCTGATAGCATTGAAGTTTCATGCTTAAGATTGTGACATTGTCCTTGAAAAAAAAAGTTTTTTTCCCATCATTAATATTTTTTGTCTATTTTTAATTACTCTTTTTCCACACAAAAAATGAATTACTACACACAAGATTGACTTTGAAAAAAGTGCTTTATTTTCATAAATTTCGCCCAAAACAAAAGAAAAAGTAAATTGTTTAAATGTTTCTTTTTTTCTTAAAATGCACGTGTAAAAAAGTGACACAGATTTTTTTTTAAATATTTGGTTTTCCTTAATGCTGTTTTTTTTGCACAAGTCAATTCCACCCCCTACAGGCCCAAAATGTCAACGTCTATTTTGTCTACTATCCTCAAGAGAGAAATAATTGTCTGCTGCTCTCTAGTGGTCATGTATCACCTGCCATTTGTCCAACCTACGGACGGCAAAGGAAAGTTTTTGGCGTGGATTTTGCGTGAAAATGTTTTTTTGTAATCAGAATAAAATCTTTCTATCTTTCTAAATCATTCTATCTGCCAATACCAAGTCTCCATCCAATAACCATGCAATGTTACGTTTTTAGCAAATTGAACAAAAACATTTTGAATATTAAAATCTCTAATACAGATTCGCTACTGGAACGTAATTGTATTTTAAATAAATAAAACATAAAAATGGACAAATAAAAAAAATACATCTTTATTGTTGCGACACAAAGCAAACTGACACGAAAAAACTGGACGACACAAAATTTATTGTCCAATAGGTGTGACTGTGTATCATACAAGACATGACAATCCATCGTAAAAACGTATTTTGAAGTTATGATAAGAAAATATTTATATTTTTTTAATTTACTTTACTTCTTAAATGTGATTTTTGTAATACATTCTGGCGATCATATTTTTTCTCTCGAAGTGCCAACAACCTGTCAATCCAAATTACTGGCAGTTTCTCCTTTCAACCGCACGAAGGCGCTGTTGATTGAAAGTCAGATTGGTTTTACCGGCTCCGTGCCTAACTGCACCAGGCCACGTCAATATTGGGCAGGCAATCAATCAAACAATGAATCAATCATCAAGACTTTCTAGAGACAACATTCAAAAGTCCCAATTATCGGTTTAGGGCCGTTGCAAAAGTGACGCAACGTTTCCTAGTGGTCAAATTGCCCAGCGGCAGCTTTTGTCGTTTAGTTTGGCTTCAATCATTCAAAGCAGCACACGAGATACACGCCGACCCCCACAAGCGCCCCCCCCCCCGCATCCCCGTCGTTCCCCCCAACTAGGCTGCCATGAATTATTTGCTATTTTGCAGCAGGCGGGAGGTGACTTGCCCTTTCGCTGAAGGCGGCCACTCATTGAGCTCTTCGCGTGATGCCTGACAGAAAAAAAAATAAATCAAATCAAATAAAGACACGTTGGTGTCATGAGCTCGACACACATGCATTCAGTTTCAAATAATAATCATTTCCTCCTCAAAGTTTGTTTTTCCGGGGTCACTGGCGAGGGCGTCACGAATGGGGAAATGAGTCGACGCGAGGATACTCGTGGTTTGGCAACCGCGGATTCGCATGTTCACCGATTTTTTTTTCCCCCCAATATTTTGAAAAACATTTTTGGAGAGCTGTTCCTTTGAGGTGGGCGTAAAAACAAGAAAAAATGTTCCAATGTGTTTCAAGGGCGTCAATCATAGGTGGCTTTTCACTGGCAAGGCTCGACGACTGTAATAATGTCAACTTTCACATTCAAAAACAACAACAACAACAAAAAAAACAACAACTTTCAATCGGATTCATCACCGGGAAAAGTAGGGGTGCCCATTCTATTCATTGGGAAAAGTGTGGGTATAGTGAAGTCTTGCATTGGGAATAAGTAGCGACGAGAATTGACTCCAGCATTGGAAAATTGTAGGGGGCTCAACCCCTTTAACTGGGAAACTTGTGGGTGTTGAACTTGTTTGGCAAAAAAAAGATGGATGCTTTGAATGTGGCATTTGAGCTTATTCACGAGGGACAATGTGGGTGTCAGCCATATTTGTCTAGAGTCTGTTCCTTTCATAATCAGAAAGAGCTTTTGTGCTTTGAAAAAAAATGGTATCAAAAGTACGTGTAAGTGCACTTCCCTGTCTGGACGTCCAAAGGCAACATGTCTACTTTGTTTATTTATTTCATTTTTTTGTGTGTCCCACATATGTCCTCGTCGTTCAGCCTGCGGGAGGAGGCGAGGAAGCGAGTCGGCAAGGAGGGAAAACAGTCCCGCCTCCAGACTCTCCATGTGGAGAAACAAATTATTTAATGCGCACTTGCCTCTTGTTGGCGGGCAGAATCGGGCAGTACAAAACCTCATCAAAAGTGTGGGTGTGGAAAACTTACGTCGATAAAAGTATAGGTTGCTCCCAACCCGAGGGGAAATGTGGATGCTCAACAATTACTAGAATCATCAAGAGAAGTGTGACTGTCAAAACTTTTCACTTGAAAAATTTCTGGGTGTTGAAAGCCTTTCACCAAGAAAAGTGTGGGTGTGCAACCCTTTGACTGCCAATGCTTTGGGTGTTGATCCCAGTTCCTGAGAAAGTGTGGGTGTTGAAACCGCTCACTTGGAAAAATATGGGTGCTAAAATGTTTTCAAAGTGTAACTCTGACTGGCAAAAGTGTGGGTGTTGAACCTTTTTCAAGTGTAGGCGTTGAACCTGTTTCCCCTGAAAATGTCGTGGCTGTTGAACCTTTTTCCAAGTCTGGGTGTTGAACTCTAACTGGGAAAAGTGTGAGTGTTGAACCTTTTTACCTGGAAAACTATGGGTGTTGAACCTTTTCAAATTGTTGGTGTTACACCCCAATGGGAACAGTGTCAATTTGTCCCTAAACTAGCCCATGTTTCTACCCTTTGACTGGGAATTATTTGGGTATTAAACCTTTTTAAATTGCACTCGGCTCACCCTCCTCCTCCATCATGCTACTAAAGCGCCCAACGCGGTCGCCAAGCAACCGAGCCTCTCCGTTGAGGTGACAGCATTTGAGTGGGCGCCCCCTCACCTCTGCGTGCCGTCCCGGCGCACCCGCACCCCAGATGCTCTTGGAGTAAACACCTCGCTGCGTGTGGTCGGTAACCGTGGCAACAGTCCTTCCGACAGCTGCTCCATACGAGACCTTGATGATGACTCTTGAAAGACGACGAATATTTTGAGCGAAATGTCACGGTTGAGTGTCTGGAGGTTTGATTTGACCGCTGAACTCAACTAAGCAGCGTACTTCACCTCAAATAATCAACTCAGAAAATAGGAAGAATGCAAGTATAGGAAATTCAGCATCATTGTTCTGATTGGTGACATTAAAATTTAACTCCGGTGAAAGGATTCAACAAACATTTTGATCCTGGTGAAAAAGTTCAAAACCCACCCTGTCACGGGTGAAAGGGTTCAACACTACATTTTCTCTAGTAAAATGGTGTAACAGCACGCTCACCTTTCCGGGTTAAAGGTTTCAACACCCACACTTTTTACAGTCAACGGGTGTAACAGTACACCCACACTTTTTTTTCCTTTAAAGGGTTAAGTTCAAGAGTACGCATACTTTTCTCAGCGAAAGTCTAAAAACACCCACATCTTTCCAAGTGAAAGCTTTTGACACCCACACTTTTCCTGCTTAATGGGTTCAACACCCACACTCGCCTCAATATTCGCCTTTAACACCCACAATTATCCCACAGAAAGCGCTTGACTGCCACATCTTTGACAGCAAAAGGGTTTTTGCCGGCTTCCTGCATGACTACGTGTGTTGCTCCAGCGCATTTGTTCAGTTTGATTTTGTTGGCGAATAAAGGTGGTGCGGCGTCACGGCTTCCCCGCCCACAAATGAATGACGCACACGCCCACCAGCAAACGGTTTCAAGCTGCGGCGCGCCCCCCGTCCGGGCTCGCGCGCGCCATGACGTCGACGCCGCCGAAATGGCAGCGCCGTAAATAGTCCCAAGTCGTCCCGCCTCGGCCCAGACGCGCGCTCGCAGCCGGTCGGCGTCCTCCTCCGAACCTTCGCGAGAGATGGAATCCGATCCGAACGGGACTTGGGTGGACTTCTCGGGAGGCGTCCAGCTCCTGGACAGCGAGGACATGCGGACGGCCGTGCCGGCGTTGCTGGTCGGCGTGTGCGTTTCGGGCGCGGCGGGCAACCTCCTGGTGCTGCTGGTGTTGGCGCGCGACTTGCGAGCGGGGCGAGGCTCCGAGGCCAAGGCTGTGCTGGCCGCGGTGGCCGCCGCGGACGCGCTCCTGCTGGTCCTGTGCGCGCCCGTGCGCGCGCTGGCCGTCTACAAGCAAGCCTGGGTGCTCGGCCGCTTCGCGTGCGCCACCGCCGACTGGTTCCAGCACTCGTGCCTGGTGGCCAAGACGCTCCTGCTGGCGGTCAGCACCCGGGCCAAGCACACGCCGGCGCCCGGCGCCACCGCCGCGCATCGCGGCTGGACGGTGTGGGCGGTGGCGTCGGCGTGGCTGGCGGCCATGATGTTGGCCATCCCGCAGATGCTGTTCGCCGCCTTGCGGCCGCGCGGCGCGCACGCCGGCGTCGTGTGCGTGTCCCGGTTGCCGACGTGCGCCTCGCACGTCATGGGCGTCTTCTACAAGATCTACCCGGCGGCCGCCTACGTGGGCCCGGTGCTGTTCACCGTGGCCTACTACACCAAGAGCCTCCACCGGGCGCTCAATTACGCGCCGAGCCCGGGCCGCCAGAGCAAGGTGACGCTGGCGCTGCTGTGTCTGAGCGGCACGCTGGGGCTCCTGCTGCTGCCCGAGTGGGGCACCTTCACCTGGGTGCGGCTGGGCTACCGCCAGCCCCCCGCGGGGCTGCTCCTGTGCGCCCAGGCGCTGGCGTACGCGTGCGGCGCGCTCTCGCCGCTGCTGCTGGTCACCATGTACGACGACGTGCGTCGCGGCCTGGCGGCGCTCTGCTCGGCGGCCGCCTGCCGCGGGGCCAAAGCGGCCGCGGCCCCCAAGGCGACCGAGGGCAACGGAGCCGAGCTGGGCGGCGGCCCGGGGGCCAACGCGGTGCTCGCCAGCGCCGAGAAGACCTTCCCCGACGTCGAGCACTTTTGGACGGGGCGCAGGAACACGCAGGTGGAGGAGGAACAGGACCCCATCCCGTGGGAGAAAGAAGAGAAAATGCTCTAGTCCGACCGCTGCTGTGCGCTTGGAAGACTTCCGTGGAGGAACTCGCGTCCATGCGGCCTGCTTTGTCTTTCCAAATCACGGTCAAAGCAGTCACCCCAAACAACAACGAAAACGGGTTCAATCTTGTCACATTCCATTAATTTAATATCCCTTCTGGGCCAAAACATCCCAAAATAGGACTATTGACAAACAAACAAAATAGATCTTCATGATTTATTAACATGTTGAAGGCACTAACTTGTCCATATTGAATATTCCAAATTCAGTGTTTTTTTTTTGATTTATATGCAGATGATAGTTACTTATACCCATAGCACAATACTGCTTTTATTGCTTTTATTGTCCATAGAGGGCACCAACCTAAATAAGTAAACAGAACCTATATATGTATGGATAGGTCTGACGCCACTGAACATTTTGAGTGGTCGCAAGAAAAAATGTATTCAGATATGACTTTGATATTACATTTTAAAGCCACCATTCCAGAATGGAGCCTTTTTTTCCGATGTGTTGTTAAAAAAAGTCAACGCAGAAGGGTTTTAAGCAGCATCTTTAAAAACGTGTTTCACATTCTACCTATGTGCAGTTTGGATACAAAATGTCGCATGATAGCTTTTCATGTTGTTTTTATAAAAAAAAAAAAAAAAAAAGAAAAGAAAAAAGTGTGCTACCTTGTATTAGTCAATACTTTTTAAGTCCATTGATAGAAACAGCTAAATATTTATAGAATCTTTAGATTTAATATAAGCAGAAGCTTTGTTGATTGATTTTTCTTTTAAAAGAGTGCGATCCTGTTAAGTTTCAATGTTTATTAAAAAAAAAAAGGTTGGATTTCATTGTTTATGTTTTGTCTTAGCTTAGAATCTATCTTTTGACGGACTGTAAAAATGTGTCATCTTGAAGCATTTAATATATCTCTTTTTTTAAATCAAGTTTAGACCAAGTGATCGTGTTGAACAGTCATCATTTTTATTATTTTATTCATTTGAATTGAAAAAAATTAGTCAACATTTGTTCATTAAAATTCCTAAGTGACATTTGACATTTCGTTAAAAAAAAAAAAAAAGCTTCATTTTGTTTAAAAAAAAAAACTTTTTCTTTGCGTTTCTTCTGTCAAGACAGTCTGTATTTGTGTCCAAATTTGCCAAATTGCGGCCGACCAAAACTCTCATTGTGGATGATAAACAAAACATGATCAGCTATATGGACTCATCTCATCTCAATCCGAGGCAAACCGCCTCTTAATCACCGATAAAAACACAATCCAATCTTTTTTTTCAGACATGGAAAAACATATCACATCTCCTCATTGCATTCGCCACTAATCTCGCCGGTCAAAATCCTGCCGCGGCGATTACGTGACGAGAGCGAGGCAGCTGGAGCTCGCGAAAAAGAAAAAAAGTGTCAATAGTTCAACGTGTGCTCCTGCTTTTACACTGAGCATCTTTTACACAAAAGTCAAGTCTTGTCGTGGTCGCTTTGCGTCTTTTCCTCGCCTAGCAGAATGTAACACACAGAATTTCATTGTACAGAGCGTAAAACCCGCATTATTATTCTTCAGATGATGACGAGTTGTCCGATGTTCTTTTCATGCTGCAGCGTGTACGACGAGGTGTTTTGAGCTATGCTAGCATGATACGGCGACTTGTCACATGGTTAAAAAATGGTTGAATAAAAGGATGAAAAGATGCTGAGTCTTTGAGCTTGATGTGTGTTGGGTTCCTTTGCGATATAATCTCTAGCTGACGCGTGGTAAAACACTTTTAGAGTATGAAAACAGACATGCTAATCCAAGTGTTGGATTAGCTCACAGTCAGGGAGCCATGTTTGCTAACTTCGGTTAGAGGAGGGAGTATTTGGCTATTGTTGACACATGGTAAAACAGTTCAGCGTATGAAAAAGAGGCTCATTTAAGTATTTGGTTTACCGCACGAGTTGAGTTAACCGATGAACCAGATTTACCGACTCAAGATTGACGCTGGCGTGTTCACATGTCGGCTGGAGTACTGTCGTGCACTTTAATTTGGAGTCCTCCGATCCTCCATGAAGCGTCTCCAGTCGGGCCAAAATGTCGCCGCTCGCCTCTTGACCGGGACTCGTAAGAGGGAGCGCAAAACTTGCAAACCCTTGCTTCCCTTCACTGGCTCCCAAAACATTTTCGAGTTCTTTTAAAGTTCCTATTATAGTCATACCTCGGTTTTCAAGCATAATCTGTTCCAGAAGGCAGTTCAATCATCGATTTCTTTGAAATCCGAAACTATTTTATTAGCCCATGATTAGGGGCTAATACACTATGCAGAAATAACAAAAAAAAAAAAACAGTCAGATTTGCGTAAATCACAACAAACACATCTGCTCACAATGAATGTTACACGAGGAAGCATCACTTCCTTGTGTAAGGAAGCCGAGAGGAGTCGAGTGGCGTTTTCGGGTTTGCTCAGTTTGGTCAAAAACTGGTTTTCGGTCGTAAGCCGAGGCGTAAAAATTTCGAATTTTCTGGTCGAAATTCGATTTGGTCGATAACAGAGACCTTCGAAAACCGAGGTTTGACTGGATTTGTTTTCAAATCTTAAAATAGCCCCGCCCCACCGTACTTCTCTGGGCTCCTCCGCGCCTGCCCAATGCCTCAGATGTGCGGACCAGACACCTTTAGAGGTAGCAAGAACTAAGCGGAGGCTCAGAGGGGATGGAGTCTTTTCTGTTGCCGGCCCCTCTCTTTGGAATGACCTCCCTCTTAAAGTTATCGGTAGACAAGCCCCCCTTGCTTTAAAACTCGTCTTAAAACTCCATTTTATTCTTTGGCTTTTGACTCAGCATGAGACTTAATTACTGTCTTTACAACGATACGCTGCAGTATTTGCTTTCTTGACACAGTGCTAAAATGGTTCAAGACATCCGATGCAACCCCGAGTATAACTGGAGTCAGGGCTTGCGGCGGAACCTGCAGGTAGAGGGAAACCTATTTGGTCACCAAAGGTGGATGCGGATGAGTTTGGCTGCTTGGAAAAAAAAGATCAAAGAGTTCAAAGTGGGAAACAGACATGAGCGACATCTTGGGAGTTTTTGGCGACTTGACACACGGTAAGCGTACGTCCAAATGAGGATTTTGCAAGTGTTCTAGACGGGTTAACGTGTAAAAATGGGTCAGCATGGCGTCTTCCCGCCGTGAAGCTTTCTCGGGCTGTAAAAGGGAAGATAGAAAATGAGCTTTTAGCGCTCGTGTGTGTTTGGCAGCTGAGTGTGGAGCCCCGTGGCTGCGACACGGCGGCTTTGACATTTTCCTCGTCTTGAGTGAAAAGAAAAGGTTACAGGTGGAAGGGGAAGGCGGAATTCAGGACCCCAGAAAAAAAAATAAAAAAAGTCCTCCTGAAAAGCTCTTGACCGCCATTGTGTGGCGGCACATCATTTATTCATTGACAGTATGGACGGTTGCCGCGAGCGTCTGCCCTCGGGGGTCACGTATTATTCCCTCTCCTTTTACACGGCACGCAGGCTACACTCCATCATCAGCCATTTGCTGGTTGACGTGCGGTAAGAAAATAAAATGTTCAAAGTATGAAGAGGTTTTTTTTCCGAGTCATTCACTCTAATTGCCCCACGGGGATAAATAAAGTTTTCTGAATCTGAATTCTATTTGCTGGGTCAACTCGCTAGTGGGGCATGATATTTGGCGTCTTAAGTTTTTTGCTTCAGTGTATGGCTACTTGACACCTGGTCAAACTCAAGTGTCCAATTGGACTTTACAAATCATCAGGTTGGCCGAAACTCTTGAGAAAATTCATCCTGCTGCTTTTGTCAGCGCTCACATCATCCATAAATGCGAAATGGCGGCGCTTCTTTGACGTTTGTTCACTTGACGTTTGTTCACTGGGCATCAAACGTGGACTTGAATTCGTCTCCTGCGAAGGTCCAAGGTCCTGCTATGTGAGCTAATGCGTAGCTCGGGATGCTACTATGCTACAATGGAGCGTCCCTTCCGCTTCACTTGCGAACAAAAGCACGCTGGCTGGGCGCCGGGAGTGAAAAACGTGCCTCTGGGGGTGAGGTCTCGCTAAGATACTGCGTATGTTATCCTTACATTAGCTGCTGACTCGCTATTTTGGTGGCTTCTCTGGGGTGGAGTTGGAGTATTAGCTTAAACGGCGTGTAGTCATTTTCAAACTGAAGCTTTTTTTATCCAGATGTACTAAGTGCCGTCTTGCCCGGTTTAGAAAGTTAACCAGTAAAACAATAATAATAATAATAATAATAATAATAATAATAATAATAATAATAATAATAATAATAATAATAATAAACAGCTACAAAAGGTTAAAAAATGTCAATGTTGTATTTGTTTTTCTTTGATAGTCCTCTGAGAATAAAGTTAGATGATTGAAATCGGCCCAACTTTCTGTCATGATCCTGTTCTTGTCTTCCTCCAGCAGGTGGCAGAGGAGGGCCGTCCTTCCAGCCTGCACACCTGCTGCCAATGTAATGAACTATTTAAGGGCTCCACGTTGTCATGTCAGATAATTTGCCTTCATCTAGCTGTTCCATGTTATTGCTCTTTGGTTCCCCTTCCTCCGAGTTCATGTTTCTGGAATTCAATTCTGTTCAGAGCTTTCGGGAAACTTGACACTGACAATTTTGTTTTAATCTGAAAAAGGATAAAATTGGTTTGTTTGTTTTTTTAACATCATCTCATGATAATTGCATCATATTTGAGGGGTGGGGATGGAAAGGGCCCTTAGTAGAACATAAGGTTAGCTAGTATACATTTTTAAATTTCCAATTTTTTTTCCAGAAAGACGCCCGATTTTTTTTAGAATAAAGCTATATTATTTTTCCAAGGGATGCATCAGACTCTCAATTCGTATTTTCCCCAGAAAAACATCATTATTCCCACAGGACATCCCCCACTATCTCCCGTTAAAATAAATAAATAAATAAAAGATCCTGCGTCACATTTTTTGGGTCGGGAGGAAAATGTGGTAAGGAAAATAAAACCAAGAACAATGTCAAGCAGTCTTTTTTGAAATGAAGAAAATAGAATAAAGGCATTTTGAGGCTTCAGGTCAGCGAGCGTCCGCCGTGCTCTTTCGTGGCGACGTCGCCGTTGCTCTCTGCTTTCTCAGCTCGCGTCTCACTCAAGCGTGACGGATGAGTTGTCGCCCTGAGCTCTCTGCGGGTCTTCGCTTATTTTCCTGTCCTGTCTCTCTAAGGAGGTTTTTTTTTTTTTTTTTTTAACTGGGACATGGCAACAAATGTTTGCTTTTTGCCCTCAAAGCAGCTTGGGGGATTCTGGGTCAAGCTACCTTTTTTGCCTTCTATTGCCGTTATAGGTGATTACATCATTTTTTTTTTAGGGTGGAAAAACATTTTAAAAATCCACAATCCCACACCCCAAAACATGTTTTATTTGGCCCACTTCTGACACCAAATTTTGAAGGGCACCTCTGACACCATTTTCTTGAGAACACTTCAGTTGCAGTCTCAGTTGCAGTACTGTCAGGCCAAACAGATGTATTCACGGTGCACTGTCCCACTTCTGACACCAATTTTTGAGTACACTTCCGACAACATTTATCTCAGGATTAGCACCCTCAACTGGCGTTTAAGCAAGATTTCCACTGGATGGAAAAACATGTAGACTAACACTACAATAGTGACAACAGTTCGCCATCGCACTTCTGACTTCCAAGGACTCTTCTGACACATTTCTTTTTAAGAGCACTTTTGACTTTTGTCTGACAACACTTCAGACTCACTCTAAAGTGATGGACCTGCCGATTTAATAGATGTCTTCATGGTGAGCATCCCACTTCTGTCACCAATTTTCTGAATACACATCTGTGGTCTCAACAGTTTGCCACCCCACTTCTAACACCATTTTTCCAAGGACGCTTCTCACAACACTTTAGGAGTCATACACACAAAACTGATTTGAACAAGGGTTCACTGGGTTAAAACAAAACAAAAGAAAAACTAGTAGCGAGATCATATACACATTCGTCGTGATGACTATTTACTGTTCCACTTCTGACACCAATTTTATGATGGGAACAGGGAATGTTCACACTTTTGGAATTCTCCTAAAAATCGACCCCAAGAATTAAATCACCAAAGTGACAGGCACTCGACAGGGAAAAGCAAAGTCGTCTAATTGGAGTCCAAAGGGCACCTATCATCATCATAATCATCATTATCACCTTTAATGACATTTACACAACACGGCCATCTTTGATTTTGCTCAATGACGTCACCCTACCTTCCCATGTGGATCCTGTTGATTGGTTTTGAACGCTGACACGCCTTCTTCACGCCTCCCCAATACTTTAGTGTGAAATTGACGCCATCGTGTGGTTACAGGAGAGCACTGCAGACATATGAAATGTCATTTTTGACTCACACCCTTTTTTATTTATCCATAATCATTCTCAGTCTGAAAATTATGTAATATTTCAATAAATATGTGATATAATAATTATTAAATCAGAAAAAATATTTTCACTTTATTTTATGAAATGGGTAAGCAGACTTTCAAAGGTGCTACTCTGCAATGCATTTTATATATTATTATTTAAATACATGTGAATGCAATACATAACATGCATTTAATTATTTTAATTTCAATGAGTTCACTCTAAAGATTAAGCTATTTTCAATAGAATAAAGCGCGTAATGTACATTGTTGTATTTTTATTTAATAACATATAACATTTTTGTTTTATTCCATGTTTATTTATTTTGTTTCAGTTATCTTATTGCAAGAGTTTGTGGAATACATACAAATACATTTGTTTATATATTTTTAGTACATATTTGGTTTTAATTTTTAAATAAATACATAAAATATTGTATTTTATGGATTTTAATGAGTTCGCCATAAAAATTGAAGATATTTTCAAACATTTGGAACTTGAAAATGAACAAAAATTGATTATCGTTGTATTTGAATTCGTATTGAAAATTTATGAACGTGATATCTTTGTTAAATTCCACTCATTTTAATTTAAGGAACTGTGACTGGCTTGTTTAAAAAAATCAAAAACAGAATAAAACACACGTGTTCATTCTATTCATGTTGAGTTAATCCACTATAAAAGGTGAAAATATCTGCAAATCATATGGAATTCACAAAAAATCTTGTATTTTATACTTCAAGAATTTTATAGCGAATATCTTGAGTTAACATTGAAACATTAAGGACTAATCCAAATATTGTTTTGAATGTCGCTGTTGTAACATGTTTAGAGTTGAGAAACCATAATCGGTAATATTTGTTCCTTTTCAATTTCTTGTAGACTGTCACTAAGGATAAAAGCGGTCTCTTGTTGAAATAAATAAATAATCATAAAACGGCACATTTATGGCATGAGTAGCGGTGTTTTCGTGTGCCTCGTCCTTGCCCGTGTGCGCGGATTATTTTGACGGGATTAGAGACAGATGTAAAGCAGAAATCGAGATCAAATCTAATCCTAAAAGCAGTGTTGACATTGGATTAGGAGATGTAAAACCACGCCCCCTGCCGGTTCATCCTATCGCTGATTGGTCCTAGCGTAGACTGACGGCTTTTTCCTCCAACGGGAAGGCGTAAAGGGCGGAACCGGGGCAGATGTGCGTGAAAGGGGCACCGCGAGTACACCGTCCGGTTTTAGAGCAGGTCTTCAAGTGACACTCGCCGATGCGAAGCAACCCACTCGCACTAAAGGTGAGTTTGGAACACTTTCTCGATCTTTTTTTTTTTTTTTTTCCTCGCCGTGTGCTACTCTGGCACGTCGAAGAAGTGACGTTTTATCGCCGCGACTGCAGCCTTTGAAAAGCTGTGGCGTCAGCAGCTCCTTGTTGACCTAAAAACGCTTCAAAAATATGGAAACGTGCTACTAATTGCTTCTCGGGGACTTTTCGCACACTTCAGTATCAATGTGTGAGTCATTGATATGCTGTTAAACGGGTTTAAGAAGCGATTCCCAGTGCTGGGCTATAAATATCCATGTCAACCCGGATTTTGTATGTGTGTGGCTTTTTTTTGTGATAATAGTTATAAAAAGCAACTTTATTGAGTGACATAAAACTGATAATGACGCAAGAGGCGTTATTGGAATATTACACAGAGGTCAACCGTTGCCCTTGCGTCAAGGTGTTGCCACCTCCTTGCATGTGTGTGTGCTTCCTCGTTAATCTACAATCTGTCATGCCAACACACATTCACAAAGCAACACACACACACACGCGCACCCAAATCGTTTTACACAGTGCACCTACCTAATTTTAGTGCAGTGACACCTGACCACCTGAGTCCAAGAGTGTTAAGGCGATCCGGCCCTGTTTAGACCGCAAAGTGACAGCAGAATTTTGGTGACATTTCCAAATGTTGTGTGCAAACAAAACGCTAGTGGACACACAACAAAGAGCTGGGGGGTGGGGGGGGGCGTTTCCATATGGAGTTAAAGGTGATTAATCAGTGACATATTTACCTTTTTTCCACCCCTCCTTGCTCGAGCAAGCCACAAAAAGTTTGACGTTGTATTGAACCTGAAGGTTTTGTTTTTTTTTCGACTGTGTGTTTCAGTTTCTTCCTGCCTGTCACATGTTCACTTTTACTTTCACTTTCACTTTCAGGGGTCTCCCAAAGTGATACCAAGTGTCTGTGAGATCATTTTGTTGGCAATGTCTTATTTTTTTGGGGAGCCCATCAGTAACGAGGACGCAGAAGGTGAAAGTGACAGTGAGCGTCACAACACTGCTGTGACATGACACCTTTTCCTTGAGAGGATGTTTCGTTGGACTCACTATATTCATTTTGTCCTTACAGCCTTTCATTTCACTTGTGAGCAAATGTTTACCGACAGTTGAATCCTCAAGGTAGAACGCTGGTTGACTTTAGGAACAATATGCTGGGTTAAAAGTAACCCAAATCGGGTGAACTGGCTAACCCAGCACTGGGGCCAAAAGGGAACCAAGCTATTGCTGCGTCATTTGAGGAAACTCGGGCCAAGGTGTACGAACTACCCGTGCCGATGATTTAAAGCTCCTAAGAAAAAAGGCTTCAGCGTGTTATCAGTCTAGCCTGGGTTGAAAAGAAAACACGTTTTACTCCCAAAGTTTTCAAGTTAAAAAAAGCATCTTCTCTCGCCCCATGGGTGGTCGCCAGCGAAACTGTTTCAAATGACGAGCAGCTTCAGCTTTCAGCTCACCCAAATCCAATCCTCAGACCAAGCTTTGAGGGCAAAGTAATTAACCCAACTTTGGGGAAAAGTAACCCATTCTGCTCCAAAGACAAAGCTACGGCAACTCGCGAGTGGCTGAGCACAACAACTCAGCAATTTTTTAGTGCGTGGAAATACAAATGATACAGTCGCAATCGTAAAAACCTTCTGAACTGTTATAGGCACGCTTTTTTCATATATATAGATATAGATATATATCTATATATATATATATATTTGTTCTGCAGGTGTAACGTTAGCTACTCCTTCTTAATGTAAAAACACAAATGACATGGCTGAAAAGCGACAGTTAAAAAAAAATGTGAATGAGGTACAGTATAACTACAAAATGCTGTTTTGAGATTTGCTTTTTATTTTATTTTTTTTAAATCAGAAATACTTTGTATATGAAGTGAATTTAATTTTTACATTTTAAATTGTCATTCAAGTATCAAGATAAGTGAACTGGATAGAAAATAAAATTGTCATATAACAAGGTACAACGTACAAAAGTAGTGTTACACATTTTAGGACAGACAGGTTGTAATTAATTTCATGCTACTGAATATAATCATTGTTTGATTTAAAATAATTAGAATGTTTTTTTGTTTTTTATTTTACAACCACTTATGTGTTTTATTATTCACCCTAAACTATTTAACCAATTATACAATTAAATAAATTAAAAAAGGTTAAGTATTTTTCATTGTCATACAAGTGTAAAAAGAAGATAACCACAGCTACTCGGGGGGGAAAAAAAAGCGCTTGAGTCTTGCTACTTTGAATATGACGTACTGTGCTTTTCCATGTTCTCTCGGCAACGTTGCTGTATCAGGAGGGAAACAACTGCACATTTGTCGTTGCGTTTTCTTTCCAGATGTCGTTTGCTAGTGACCAGCTGTACAATGGCTACCTGCGCACCAACATGCCCACCATCGTCACCAAGGTCAAAGTGCGACAGATTGTGGTCCATTTGCCGTGTCTTACCGATTACGACCGGGTGAGAACCTTGTTGTGCTGGCTCCCGTGTGTTTTCCACAAACGGACAATTGTTTACACCTAGCGTGTAAGGAGAGTGAAATAACCCTCGCTACTGAGCCACATGCCGCCTGACCAAGTCTGGAGACGATATCGGAATACTTGGCCAAGTGGAAATTTCTTAGAGCAAAACACACAATTGTACGTTTGTCCTCAAACGTTGGCTTATTAGCAAGCTGCTACATGATTAGACACTGCCTTAGACTCGGTGAAGCAGCATGTGGTTCTTCTCATATGTTCTGTTCCAAGTACAACCGAAGCAATTGCATGTTTGTCACGTGACGTGCGCTGGCAGGAGACGATCGAGGCCAAGCGGGAGATGTGCGGCAACTTCAACGGCATGGTGCATCTGCTGGACTGCCTGAAGAGGCGCGACAGCTGGCCCGAGCACTTCATCCGAGCTCTGGAGAACTGCGAGCACGGCGCCATCGCCGCCGAGATCCGGGCGGAGTACGACAGGCTCCTTGGCGCTGGCAGTAAGCGCCATTTTAACTGGCTGGATTGTTCCTCGTCTTTTGATTGATATTGCGGCAAGGTGGTCAGCATCGGGAACTGTCGAGATGGAGCGACGAACAGAACGCAACAACGCTGCGCAGTCAAAAGCCAAAGAGTAAAAATGAGTTTTAAGACAAGTTTGAAAGATGGGGCGGGGGACTTGCCGAACATTCATTCCAAAGCGAGGGAGCGGCAGCGTAAAAGGCTCCATCCCCTCTGAGCCTCCGCTGAGTTCTTGGTGCCTCTCATAGTGTCTGGTCTGCAGACTTGAGGCACCAGGCGGGTGCAGAGAAGCTCAGAGAGGTAAGGTGGAGCGAGGCCATTTGAAGATTTGAAAACAAATCATAGGATCTTAAAAAGAACTCAAAAATGTAGAGGGCGCCCATGAAGGGATGCCAGAATAGGAGTGCTATGCTCCCTCTTACGAGTGCCAGTCAATCGGCTTGCAGCAGCATTTTGGACCAACTGGAGACGCTTCATGGAGGATTGGCTGAGTCCAAAATAAAGTAAGCCAGCCGGGAGGTGACAAATTTGTTCATGACTTTGAAAGTGCTCTTGAGAAAGGAGACGCTTGACTTTAGTCGGCTCAAAGAAGCTGGAGTTGTGCACGTGCCCATGCGGGACTTAAAAAAGAGAAAAACAACCTTGTGGATGATATATTTTTATTTGCATGATGCAAGGCGGTGCCGATTAATCGACTGTCAGGAGGAGAGACGTCACATTAAAAATACTACGATGAGTATCTTGTGCTCCTGTGGGATTTCTAACCCCCCCACCCCCCCCATCCCAAAATCATTTGTCTTTCTTTTTCATTGTTTGTGTAGATTCCACCCCGAGCTCACCTCCGACCAACGTGGTGATGGCTCACATCCATCCAGCGCCGTCCCCCTCTCACCCCCCCGGGCCCGAGACCAGCAGCCCCGGCCAGTCCGCCGCTTCTCCGCCCTCTCCCGCTCAAGCCGACTCTGAAAAGGAGGTCCGAACTCCTGCTCCCGCCCCGCCGCCTGCGTCCGAACCTCCTTTTGCCACCTCCGCCCCTGAGACGACGCCCCCGCCCTCGCCTCTGCGAGGGACGGCCCAAAGCCATCAGGACCACCCGGAACCGGTGGAAAGCTCCGAATCCGACATCGTGGATGTTCAAATGATGCCCGAAGAGGTTTCGTTCCACTGCGACACGCCGCCTGAACACGCCCCGGCTGCGGAATCGTGCGAAACCGCCGCGTGCGACGCCGTCGTCAACGACGATGTCATTGAAAGCCCGCCAGAAAGTCCCGACGATGCGGATGTGACCGACGCCCCCTCGACCCCCGAAAAGCCCCCCGTGCAGGAAAGCGCCCCGCCTGTGGAGAAAGTCACTCCTGCCGCTGCGATCCCGCTTGTTGATATTTCAGAAGCTCTGGACAACACACAGGTGAGAAGAACAACATAAACATGACGTGACATCCCGTATTTATTTATTTATTTTTTTTTAGTAAGGCACACGTTCATTTTCTCCAAAAAAAAGTAACACCCGATGTATGTACGGATGTCGACTTTTCAGTTCATTGTCTTTAATTCAGTGTCTTTCCCCTTGACTTTCATGCAATGAATTACGAGCAGGCATCCATGTTTTTGTCATACCGGAACTGAAACTACTTCCTGCTTTCGTTTCTCATGGGAAATGTCATTTTACTCGCCTAATGCCGGAGTCAGACCAAATGGAAGCGAAACGTGTCTGGTAACGCTTTTCCAATGTTACAATACGGGACAATATCATTGCGGTCTGTGGAACTGAGAGGTAGACGAGGTCAACGGAAAGTTCAATTCCGACTTTACTTTCACGCCTGTCATCGCTATCAGGCGTTGGGTGTTTTCGTCATGCTCGAACTACTTCCTGCTTCAATTGTTTTGTCCAGGGAAACCAAGACAACGAAAGTCCATCAGAGCCGTCACAGAGGTCGTAGCTTTGGTCACATTCTCGCTCGCTTCTTTTTCCACTTTTCAGATCGTCGTCGAGAACTGTACGGCCGCAGGAAGTGCACCTGCAAGCCCTGCCTCTCCCGCCGCGTCCGACGCCTCCTCGGTGTTTCTGAGCACGCCCCGCACGCTCACCAGCATCCTGCTGCAAGAGGATCCGAACTCCAACGCCACCGGAGCCGGATCGTCGACAGAGCCGTATTCTGGTGACACGGACCGTTTGGAAATAAGCAAAGATCAGGACGATGACGATGAGGACGAGGTGCGGCTGCACGTGGTGCACGTCTCCCAGCGGCCGTCCGTGCTGGACGGCCAGCTGGCGGTCAACGGCGACGCCGCCAAAGACGTCGCTAGCGTCCTGGAGCCCGCTTCCACGACTTTGTGTCCCGAGACGGAGAAGCCGGCCCCTCGTGGCGCGCTGGCCGCCAACGCCAAGTTTGCGGCGACGGCGGTGGGGGTGGGCGCCTGCGCGCTGTTGCTGGCGTGGAAGTTTAAGCATTGAGGTTCGTTTTAAGGCAGCGTTTCCCAACCACTTTCTGAGCCTTTACACTCAAAAAGTCTCACTGCACATGTCCCAAAATCTTTATGCACATATAATGATCTTGTCTTAAATTGCACACATATTTACTGTTTAGTTCAACACAAATTCTAACCCCACCCCGCTTGATTTTCAAATGTCAAATACCACCACTCCATTCTAGAAAAAGAGATGCTATTTTATCCAGCATCTTTCTTCTGCCGACACATAACTACACGTTTAAACCGTAAAAATAGATCCATAAAAAAAAAAAAACTCCGGTGGCTGGAATTTATCCCACTCGGTTGTCATGAGGCTTTTCCTTGCTGTAACAACGGGGCACTCTAAATGCCACGCCATGCAAGGACTGAGAGCAATTTATTGCTGAATTGTTGAGAAATAGCAACAAACACTTTGTGGCCTGGATTTTTGGTGGCGTGGCTAACAACCAGCCCAAGTACACACCGGAGCTTTCCGGCATTCGTAGGGCCTCTCCGACTATGTAAGTAATTCCGTATGACCGGGCCACCAGTCCGCTCGCGAGCTTGCTAGCCCGCTACCCCGCTCGCTCGCTATGTCCTGTGGACCCCTACACG
>CAAKHF010024086.1:10385-21648 GCA_901007745.1 Hippocampus kuda | reverse complement strand
ATATATTTTTTATTCATTCAAAATTGAAAGCGTGTTGGCAATCCAATTCTCTGTGGTGTGTTAAATTTATCAGCCCTTTTCTTTCCCTGAGCTGGGACCTTAAATGAAGTTGCAGCAGACCTGTCTCGTGACACGCTGATATGCCGCAGCACAGTGGTTGGGAATGCCCACTTTCAGGAGAAAATCTGACAGGTGCCTTATTGTTAGGAAAGGATGGAATGGTTTGTAAGGCTAAATTTGCCAGTCATCAGCACTTTGTAGATGCAAATTTTTTTTTTATTTATTTGAACATAAATTATTGTACTGTACTGGATACTCTCAATAGGTACCTTCGCACTTAGATAACACATACTCTGTTATCATTTTAATGTCATGTTTGAATTGATTGATTGGTAATTTTAGTCATGGTAGCATTTTAAGCGTCACCCAGAGGGGTGGGGAAACGGGTGCTTACGGCCCAGATTTGACTACAATATGAAATTGGGGGGAAGAAAAATTTTAAATTTGTATTTAAAATATGTGCACTTGTTTATTTTAATATTGAAGTAGATATCCATAGATATTCATTTTAAAGTCTGAGAAAAATGGTCTGTTTCAGGGTAATATAGTTTTTTTTTAAAAACCTGTTCTTAAATAGCATACCTGATGATCATGCAAGTGTAAAAAGAAGCCAATCGCTGTTCATTGTAAAACCTAAAAAAAATTAGTCCATCTGTATCAAAGGATGGTAATGGTTCGTTGAGGGCTTAAACTGTTGCTATTAAAAAATAAAGGTTTTTACAGACCTGGCTGCTATACAAGTGTAAAAAGAAGCAGTAAAAATGTGAAAACTGCATCCCGGTGAAAATGTGTTTCACAAATATAGTCTTGTTTTGAAGCCATTTCTTTGTACATATAGTGATGTATAAAGAGAGCCTATAGTATGAAAATAAAATTGTAACTTGAAAATTCGTGGTGATTGTTATGATTTGATTTGTCAATATATTCAAACAGGTAAAAAAACTGCATGTAGAATTACAATGTAAAAAACACGAGAAGTCAATTAGGACTCAATGAAGGTTGCAAGCTGTAAAAAACAGGATGCAAAATTGCACTTGGGGAAAAAAGAAATCCGCAATAGGTGAACCGCAATATAGTATGTACGGTTTCTATCAACAAAATGAAAAACCGATTAAAATGTGAATGATATGTCTGTAATAGATAGTATATACAGCTCTGGAAACATTTAAAGGACGCCCAAAATATACTGAACTTTTTTTTTTTTTTGGTTGTATGGTTATACATTGAACTTAAATTGTAACTATTTTGCATCAGTGACAGTACTATTGCAAGAATAGGCGTGTCTTTGGAGATGTTTCGAGTTGTGATTTGCTCCTCACCCGTCACCCATCCGATGACCACGCCCACATTACGAAGACCAAGGCAAGCAGAAAACGCGAAGTCAATTTAGCTAGTTAGCTGGGGAATTAGCCTCTTCGTCGTCGGCCTTTTTGTACCCACCGAAACATCATCACCCCCCACCCGCCCCCGCTACCATTAACAACAACATCTATGTCGTAAATTGGCCAACTCTGTTTTTTTGTTGTTGTTGGGTTTTTTTTTTTTAATGGCGACCAACGGCTATCACCAGCGCAACGCGGACGACGAGGACGAAACGCCCACGAAGAAGCAGCCGCGCTCCGACAAAGACGTGACCGGCTCAGGCTGTCATCTCCGGAGCGAGGCCGACAAGGAGGCGGCGGCCGCGCCGGCCGGACGTGGTCGCTCACCCCGCCGCGCCTCCAACGCGACGGCGCGGCTTCGCAGCGACTCGGTGAAGAAGAGCAGGCCGCGTAAGTGTTGTCGTGCCCTTTAACTCGTTTTTTTTTTTATTTGTTTGTTTATGTATTCCTATTGAATTGACTGGCAAGAAGACTTTGACAATCCCAGTATGAAAGTCTATCCAGTGACATGGTTTTTTTTTAATCTTTGTTGAATTCGACACATGAATGAATGAAGGCAAAACGTCGGCGTAAATTTGCGGGCTTTGATGCGCGCTGGGGAGACCGACGTTGGCGCACAAAGGTAATATTTGCGGTACAAAGTGTTGTAGTCTGTTGCTGTTTTGCAACAAGATGGCGTTGGCGGTACCCGCTGTTCCTCTGATGGTGATGATGATCACACGATGGGCTATGAGGATGAAGCTGGACGCCGTCTTGTGCTCGCCATCACCAACGTCGTCATTTTCCTCCTCCTCATCGTCTGACATTTTCCCTCCAAAACTCGGCTGGACGCTTAATTTCGTACATTTTCGTTCCAAAACATAATTGTTTTGTTTATTCATGCATGCTTGTCAGTCTGGTGATAGTATTGCTGTTGTCAAGAACAACGCAGCCCACTGTGGTTACTGTTTTTATTTTCCACAATCAAATCTGAATATTGTTGTTTTCTATTTTATTGATGCTGTTTTTCTAGAGACGACATACAAGTTGATGTATAGTTAAAATACATACGATTCTGCTTTTTCTTCACGTCTGCAAATATCGTTAAGCGTAAGAAATTGTTCCTTTGAAATCCCTAATATATATTTAACCCTGCTGTTTATCAACCTCTGTATGTGTAGCATATTTCTTCGCGTAACCGCTGCCGTGAGAACGTCACCTTCTGCATGTTGTCCTTTGAACCGTAGCGTTCCCCTGGTTCGGCATGGACATCGGCGGCACGTTGGTCAAGCTGGTGTACTTCGAGCCCCGCGACATCACGGCGGAGGAGGAGCAGGAGGAGGTGGAGAACCTGAAGAGCATCCGCCGCTACCTGACGTCCAACACGGCGTACGGCACCACCGGCATCCGCGACGTGCACCTGGAGCTGCGCGAGCTGACGCTGTGCGGCCGCACGGGCAACCTGCACTTCATCCGCTTCCCCACGCACGACCTGCCCACCTTCCTGCAGATGGGCAGCAGCAAGCACTTCTCCAGCCTGCACACCAGCCTCTGCGCCACCGGCGGCGGCGCCTATAAGTTTGAGGACGACTTCCGCACGGTGCGTTTGCCGCGGCGGTCCTTGCAAACGGCATTCGGATTTCCCCGTGCCCTGCCCCCTTAAATGCACATCGTCATCCAATAGGAGACCACGATCTCGAGTGTGAATAACGCCAAATTAAAAACATAGGTTATGACAATTGATTAGCTAAGAACACACTGTAAAGCGCTTGACTTTGGAGTCAACCAAACCTCCATGAAGCATCTCCAGTTGGTCCAAAATGCTGCTGCTCGCCTCTTGACGGGTACTCGTAAGAGGGAGCACGTCACTCCTACTTTGGCATCCCTTCACTGGCTCATTTTAGAGTTCCTTTGAAGATCTTTGATTTGTTTGGGAATCTTGAAATGGCCCCGCCCCTGCCTGGTGCCTCAGGTCTGTGGACCAGATACGTTTAGAAGTCGCGAAAACTAAGCTGAGGCTCAGAGGGGACCGAGCCTTTTCCGTTGCTGCTCCCTCTCTTTGGAACGACCTCCCACTGAATATTCGGCAAGCCCCCTCGCTGCCCATCTTCAAAACTCATTTATTGGCTTTTGACTCAGCATGAGACTTGATTTTGAGTTGGACTGCATTTGTGCTTTCTATTGTGTTCATTGTACATTAAAAATTTGACAGGCATTTTATCAACATGTTAAAAAAAAATGCATGAAACGTATGTGGCATCTCTAATGCGCTGACGTCACCTTCCCACCGATCCAGACGGCCGACCTGGAGCTCCACAAGCTGGACGAGCTGGACTGCCTGATCCGCGGCGTGCTGTATATCGATGCGGTGGTCTCCAGGGGCCCGTCCGAGTGTTACTACTTCGAGAACCCCGCCGAGCCGGACCGCTGCGTGCAGCGGCCCTACGCGCTGGAGAACCCCTACCCGCTGCTGCTGGTCAACATCGGCTCCGGCGTCAGCATCTTGGCCGTCTACTCGGAGAACAACTACAAGCGCGTTACTGGGACCAGGTGCGTTGTCCCTTTTGGATGCGCGGACAGTTGCTCGGGGTTTTTTTTTAATCTGTTTATGCAAGTCATTAAAAAAGCATTCAGTCATTACATTAATTTGTTATTCCAAAGTCATTACATTTATACTTCAAACAGCTTCCGAAATTCTGTAACTATTCTATCAATAAACTGAAAGAGCACCATAGTTGTATGAGGTCAACATATTTGTCCGCTTTTACGTTGTTGATGAAAAACTTTGGGTGGGGGGGGCATTGCCGATTTAGAGCAGGTATCAAATGTGTGATGAATCGCAATTACTTACGATTCCAATTTTTTATCGCGCGCGAGCGTGTACTCCATATGTGGTCATAGATGGGGATGAAGTGTGTTTGGAGTTGCATGAAAAGCGGCAATTGAATGCATTGAATGAGATTGGGTGACAAAATGGTGGCCGTTTTTCCAGACAAAGCGCTAACGGCCGTGTGACTTTTCAGCCTGGGCGGGGGGACTTTCCTGGGCCTGTGCTGCTTGCTGACCGGCTGCTCCACCTTCGAGGAGGCTCTGGAAATGGCGTCGCAGGGCGAGAGCACCCGCGTGGACAAACTGGTCAGGGACATCTACGGAGGCGACTACGAGCGCTTCGGACTGCCGGGCTGGGCCGTGGCCTCCAGGTACGCAATTAGTCCGCCGATGTATGTCCGACTATTATTTTTTTCCAATTGGACGTTGTCTTTGCTCGCAATGTTCCAACCTGACTCATGTCGAAATGCAACTTCTCTTTCAAAACGCCCACTTGCAAGTTCCTTTTGAGAAATCCAACTTCAAAAATTCAAAGGCGACTCTTCTCGCGGGACTGCAATTTATAAATGTTGCAGCCCTATTATGGGTTTCCAGCTTGTTTCCCCTCAGAAATAAGTAACTTTATGTATTTAAAAAAGATGACAGTTAAATTTTTGGAGGATATTCCGCAGATAAAGATATGTAACATTTCAAAATTAGGACTTAACTCTCGTAATATTAGCTCCCCCAATATACATTATCCCAAGGGGGTGGGGGGGGAGATTCTTTGACATTTTTGTTGAGAAAATACTTCAAATGACAAATGTTTAGTCAAAAACTTATGACTGAAAATATAGATATATTTTTTGACTTTTTATTGAAGAAACATCGCTTCACGAAACCTGCTTTTTTTTTTTTAATCAGAAAAAATACTGTACATTTTTTCTATAATAAGTTATCTGGAAAGGTTACTTTTGCAAAATGGCAACATTTATTTATTTCGCCATTTTATTGGCTGCTCTACTCTTGTCAGATTGCGAATTTTTACGCCCTGACAAAAGCAATTCATTTACGATGAGACATTTCCCCGTTTTGCGTGGCCTCCACAGTTTCGGCAACATGATGTCCAAAGACAAGCGCGAGTCGGTGTCCAAGCAGGATCTGGCCAGGGCCACGCTGGTCACCATCACCAACAACATCGGCTCCATCACGCGCATGTGCGCGCTCAACGAGGTGAGTTCAATCCTCGGGGCCGCCGCTGTTCTCTCTCGCTCGATCCGCTCCCCTTGGCTTCCGTCTTCAGGAAACATTTCCTTCCACTGCTGTGCGGATCACTGTCAGATCGATGTCCCGCTGAGCAAAAAAAAAAAAAAAAAGACGTTTTCTCATGGAGGCCACTTTTATGCTGCCTGGAGGAAATCAAGACCCGAACGCCACTGTTGGGCAAGCCTCTTCGCTTGCCCATCTTCATAACCCGTCTTAAAATTCATTTGGATTCTTTGGCTTTTGATTTTCAGTTTGACTGTTTCTGTGCTTTCCACTGTCTTTTGTTCTTCATTTATTGTTTTATTGTTTGTTGTATGAAATATTTTTTTTCTCCTGTACAGCACTTTGTACGCAGCGGTGCTTGTTTGAAAGCGCTCTTGAAATACAGTTAAGTTGAGCTAAACGGCAGCTAGCCTAGCGTAAAGGTGGCGTGGACGCGTGTCCTGCACGCCTTCAGCCTCTTTACGGTGCTGCCTTGTGGCGTCTTGATCAAGCAGCATTGTACAGGGCTATGAAGGCGCCAGGTTTGGCATCTTCAGCCAACTAACATGTATTTGTTGAGCAAGCCAAGCCAAGCCTTCTTTTTTTTTTCTTTCGTTCGATGAGTTAGTTTGAACAGAATCCAAAATGGCTTCCAATATTGTCAAAGAATATTGAGCCCATATTGCCCACTGAACAAGGCCCTAAATTTCGCTTGTGTAAACTTGCCAGTTTGGGGACTTTTTTATGGTTAAGTTTTATTTTATTTTTTTTGCATCTTAGTAGTTTTTGCATCTTTTTTCCCACCCAAAAGGTAGACAACTTTAAACTCAGAGTATTGTAACATTTTGATTTGTTTTTGTGGATTTTTTTTTCCTCTAAAAGTTATGTTTTTGTTAAAGGGTTAGGAAAAAATATAACGCAAAACAATACATTTCAACGTCTTGTCAATTATTTGTCGATTTTCACTAATTTGAAGGCTGGCCTTTTTTTTTTTTTTTTTTTTTTTTAGTTTTTTTTTTTTTTTTTTTTTTTTTTTAACTTCTTTGGAGAATGTTTCTCCTCCACTCACATTGAACCAATCACTCCTGAATATATCAACAACCTAACGGCAAGACTAAAAGCCATCAATTGTGCTTTCCCGACTTTTTGCCATCCACCCAAGAATATCGAGCGTGTGGTTTTTGTGGGCAACTTCCTGCGTGTCAACACGCTGTCCATGAAGCTGCTGGCCTACGCCATGGACTATTGGTCCAAAGGTCAACTCAAAGCGCTCTTCTTGCGCCACGAGGTAAGCCAACACAAACAAAATAATAATAATAATAATGACAAATTCTTCAAGTTTGCTGTATCTTATGATCCCCCCCCCCCTTTTTTTTTTTTTGTTCCGCTCTAGGGTTACTTTGGGGCCGTCGGAGCTCTGCTGGAACTGCTGCATCCGTCCTGAAGCAGCCAAAAAAATAACAAAAAAAATTCATGGACAATGTCAAACTGCTCCGGAGCAAAACAAAATGTTGCACTTTAAAATCTTTACGGTACAGGATCACGAGGCGCTTCCTCCATGCTCTCAGGACGGCCTACCGACGTACTCAAATCCATTTTTATTATTATTATTATTTTAATTTTTTTTTCCAAAAACTGCAGCCTTTGCAATTTGAAAAGTGCTTTCTACTCCATTGCGATCTCGATCTGAATTTGATCAGTGGTTCCAAACGTCGAGGTAACGGGATTACATGAGCTAATCAAAACCGCTGCGGACACGGCAACAATTAGCATTCCACTGATCGCTCTATATTTTTATTGGGCGCCAACAAATAAATGCCACGCCCCAAATGGACACCTCCCAAAACGGGCAGTAACTCACAGTCTCACAAGAATTAAACTACTGAGCCCATTTGAGCTCTTGCTAACCAAAACAACGATGCAGACCAACGTCATTAGCATCCAGGTCATCGCTGTATCATGTTGCAAGCCTCCGTGTTTATGTTACACCAAAAAAAATCAACGCCTTGAACCAAATAGACTCCACCAAAGCAAAGTACTAACTGTAATTATCTCCGTAAGCTATTTGTCCTCTCTCGCCCAAACGGTCGCAGAGAAAGCGTCTTTAGCGTCCCAAGTAATTGCTGCATCCTGTTGCATGTTTATGCCTCGACCAAAATAGACCTAACCTTCCACGCGGGTCCTAACTGCATACTTCTTCGAATTCAGTCGTTGTCTGTTGCTAACTAAAAGCCAGCGGATACAACATTGGAGCCCTCTTCTCGGACTCGTTTTGGCAAAGGCACATTTGTTTCTAAACACCTCCGTTTTGTGGACGTAGGTGGTCCCAGGAAACATTATGAAGTGCCTGCCATGTGACAATCGCTTTTATATACTGTGACTTTGGAGAGGTTAAACAAAAATAAGAACCTCGGTTTGAACGACCTTTGTTTGACTTCAGGGTTCTCATTTAAGTGTGGCAAACTTTTGTCTTGTAGTTTTTCTAGAAGAATGTAAAACACGAGCAGCTAAAGCTGTAATTTGGGAAGGGGTGGGGGGTTAAGATGGATTTCTTAAAACGATTTGT
Source organism: Hippocampus kuda (assembly GCA_901007745.1). Classification (NCBI taxonomy): domain Eukaryota; kingdom Metazoa; phylum Chordata; class Actinopteri; order Syngnathiformes; family Syngnathidae; genus Hippocampus; species Hippocampus kuda. The sequence continues at coordinate 13,605 of CAAKHF010024086.1, read as the reverse complement.
TTTTCTCATCTTTTAAATGGTTTCTCATTACATTTTGAATGTAACTCTAAACTGAAATATGACTTTTGCAAATACAGCTATCTAGAAGTCGTCATTGTAAGATTGCAAGTATTTTTGATTGCCAAAAAATACACTTTTTATGCCTTCTTGTCAAAAATAAACAATTTCAATCTTGGAAGAAGACTTTTCATTTTGAAAACTTGCACCCATGTAGGCCTACCTCGAAAAAAATTATGCTTTTCATCATTTAAAAAATGACGATCGTATACTGTAGGTGTGGGATTATGACACTGAGGGGAAAAATGGAATTCCTATTCAATCTTACATTATATGACTGACTTCAAAGACTGCACTGCTCATCAGCAAATCGGAGATGCCTTTGTTTCTCTACTGAATTTAAAAATGTCGTTTTTAAGAACACTTGACCTTTGTGAGATTTGTTTTTGTATGTTCGAGCAGTAAAAGCAACACGGATTTTTACCATGCGTTGTCATTAATAGTGATGACATTTTAGAAAAAAAAATCCACCTGCCACTGAACCGAACCCTTAAATTCATAACTCTTACTAAATATATGACGTATTTTGTGCTCGACAAAAAAACGAGGGCAGATTCGCAATACCACCCTCCCCCCCCAAAAAAAAAAAACAAACAAACAAACAATAAAAGTTTACTTGGATTTTTGTTCACGTGATCAATTTTCGGAAACGTGACTTTTTTTTTTCTTGCCATGAAGAAAGTGCCGAACAGCCGTGAAAGAGTCCGTGTGTGTGCTTCCCAGGAATTACATCCAGCCCTCCTCCTCTCTCCCTTTCTTCTTCCTCGTCCTCGTCCTCCTCCTCCTCTTCTTGCTCCTCTTCACCGACTAAGCTGTACAGCTGGCAATTTGCGGACGCCACTAAGAAAAAGACGACGAAGCCTCCTACACCCGCTCGACATTTTGATTTGTTTTCCTTAGGGCGTACCAGCAATTAGACGAAGCCAAGAGTGAGGGAGGTTTCTCTGCCCACTTTTTTCGCCACTCTTTTATTTTTTATTTTTCCCGCCGCGAAAACAAAAGCAGGGGACCCGTTTCACGCGCGTCACTCTCCATCAACAAGGTAGGCACGCTCATGGACCACATCATTCAACTTTTAGATAACAATACTGAAAGAAAAAAGGTGAAATGATGTGTAAACTTGTGAAAGTGTGCGCTGAGTTTGAATGGCTTGTGTGTTTACAGAAAGCCAACAGATCAGAGGTGCGAGTTTGAAAGTGTCACTTTAGAAATGTGACGCTAAATGACCGTCATGTATGTCACCGAGCAGCAACCAATTTTTTTCATGATGACGTCATGTTAAACTTCTTTTTTTTTTTTTTTGCTGTTGCTTCAAGAGACCGATCTTGAAGGGAATGTGGTTCCATTTTTGGGGGACAAAATGCTTGACCTAAAATAAAACGAACCTAATAATCAGGCTGATTTTATTTTTAAATATTTTTTTAATCACAAAAATACAGCTGTATCTGGAAAGAAATTGTCATCATATTGACAGAAAAGAAATGCTAGAAAAACAAGACAAGGTTATCTTGAAAAACTATTCTCATAGAAATACGGTTCGCTCAGAAAATGTGGCTTCAAGAAAAATGGCTAGAGGAATCCCTGGTTTATCTCTGGGTTACGTTCCAAAAATAATCAGTGATGAATGAAAGCCGTGGAGTAGTCATCGTTATTTTATTTTTATTTTTTTTTACAATTATTACGTTTACAATACTGTATTGAATGAAAACAAAGAGCAAACCTTTTTTCAGGCCCAAGAATGAAAAAAATCAAACAATCAGACTCAAATTTCACTCATGTTTTATTCCAAAAATTATATTACTTTATTCTTGTGGAAATTAAGAAGCGAAAATAACTACACACTAGCAGCCATATAGGAGTTGTTCAAATAAATTGTCATGCTTGCTCTTCTGCTTTATGACTTGCCCGTACTTGCGGCCAACAACGAGGCACTCGATAGCAGCCCTGCCAGTCTAAAAATCTGGCTCTCTGGTGTCCCGCCTTTCTCTGCCTAATGTGCACACACGCATTGTTGACGAGGCACTCTAAAGTGGCCACGAGAAATGCATTTTCAGGGCGTAGGCAAAGCTAGCTAACGGCACATGGCCGTTGCATCGTATGCCCGCTGGTGTCAACGAATGTGCTCAAGTTTTTATCGAGTTCCACGCAGTTAAGTCCCACATACTTCCCAGCCTTTGTATGTTTTTTTTTTTGCAATTCCGTATCATCTATTTTGAAACGAATCTGAAGTCAATTGATCGGGTCTTTGATTAATGAACCTCCCATGATGCAGTGCTACTTCAGCCACCCGGCAAACCAATGAATCCGTCTGCTCGGAGAGGTTTCTTTGTGGCTTTTGGAAAGTATTCCCTCCCTCATTCCGAACCCAGACAGTCCGCACACACACGCACGCACGCATGCACACACACACACACACACACGCACACGCACACACACACACACACGTGCAAAATGTTCCCACTGCGATGTTGAGTCAGGCTGGTTGCTGGTTGGAGCAGCAGAAGACGTGCAGCTGCCGTGCAGTCAGTGAGGTCAGCAACCTCTGGCACCAATGCGGGGAAGCGAGTAAACACGCCACACCAATCGCTTAGTTTAGCACACGAGGTGTGATTGCGGCTTGGGTGGATAAAAAGGCTTTGTGAAAAGCCTTTCTTTTTTTTTCAAGCGAGTTTATAAATGGAATATGAAGTCTTTTTAACCCAGCAAAATCAAAATGTATTCGTTTGTCGTAGTTGTCGAAAAAAAAAAATCATCGATACCAGGTACCAGTATCGGGCCAATATCAGCCTTATTTTAAGGTATCGGCTACTCATGCAAGGTGTTGATACAACCACTGATAATTAAGCAAAAAAACAATAATCTGACATCGAGTAAGTCCTCCTCTGCAGTAGATGGCGCTGTATTGTGACAGTTTAACAGCTCGGCGAATCATCATCTGGGTCAGAAAGGGCCTTGTTCACAATTTTTGGGCTTTATGTTAAATAAAAATGTATCTATCAAAACTACTGGAGGTATCGGTACCCGGTATCGGTGAGTACTCAGAGGGAATATTCGTACTGCTCTCGATCTGGGGGAAAAAAAAGTGGTATCGAACATCACGGGAATAAATAAATAAATCTGTCTGTATAATTTTTAATGGAGATTTCCCCCCCCCCCCCTCAAA
>CAAKHF010024086.1:0-10190 GCA_901007745.1 Hippocampus kuda | reverse complement strand
ACACCCCCCGTGCCCCGCTTACACACACACAAAGTTGTCAATAGCACATTTATGTAGCGTACAAGACGTACGTTCCATTTCCTGTTCCAGGATTTATGCTACAAAAGACATATGAGCCACTTCCTTGAAATGAGGAGTTGGAAATGACTTCCAAGTTTTTCCAATGTGCATTTTGCTTATTAAAAAAAAATAAAAAAATAGCTGTACTTTTTTTTCTTACTGTAAACCGTGCGGATTAACACAAAAACCGGTTATCGTGAAAAGAATAGCAGAGAATCTACACAGGCATAGAGGAAAACACGGAATTGAATGATTTTAAGTTTTTAGCTGCTGCGATATTGTGCTACTTTCGTTCACCCCTCGATGGCGTTTCTCGCTATCTGTTAGCGATAAGCTAGTAGGCTTTCGTCGAATAATGTTTTGGTCAAGTCGCGTACATCATGCGGAAGTCTTTATTTTACGGTCAACTTCCACTGCGGCCATTCGCCCGAGAGACGGCTCGTGACTTGCCGAAAATTGGCGCGCGCGAAAGTCGAGGGAGCACCGCGTTTCGTTTTAAAGTTGAATGGAGTGGACTTTGTCTCTTGTGTGCGCAGGCATGATGATGTCTGGCAGGCGGCACTTGTCCCTCCTCTTCTTCCTGGCCGTGTGCTCGCCGCGCTACCTCGCCCAGACGCCAACGCCGCCCGTCACCCTTCGCCCTTCTTCGTCCCCGTCGCCCTCGCAGCCCCAGGCGGAGAGGCTAAAGGTCCGACTGGCGGGATTCCCGCGCAAGCACAACGAGGGCCGCGTGGAGCTCTTCTACAAGGGCGAGTGGGGCACCATCTGCGACGACGACTTCTCCATCTCCAACGCCAACGTGCTGTGTCGACAGCTGGGGTTCGTCGAGGCCACCGGATGGACGCACAGTGCCAAATACGGGAAGGGCCAAGGTAGGACGGGCCCCCTGTGCCATTTTTTTTACAACCAGGAGCACATTGTGGCTTGATCTACTTTGTACTTCTGTACGGCAAAGCACGAGTCCAGATGGGGCCTTGCAAATTGCGCCCTGTGAAGTCTGCCTAGCAACAAGTGACTCAAATCGAAATCACAGCAATACCGCCGAGCTTTCTGGAAAAATAATTTCAATTCAGAAGTATTTTATTTTCACACAAAAATCAAAATATTTTGGGCAGTTGCGAGTGAGTCTCATGAAGCCTGCCTAGCAACAAGTGATGTCTCTGAGAAGTGTCCAAGAAAATAATCGGCGCAGTTGTGCTGGCTAGCTAAACTTTAAATGCACTTACCCTAAAAGTTTGTAACATTTTACTTTTACTGGAAAAAATAAATAAATAAAAATTGGGGGGCAGTTATGCTGGAGCCCCATGAAGTCAACCTGACAGCAAGCAGCGATCCAACTCATTGAGGTATCCAGTAAATAAATAAATAAAATAAAATTACCTCAGGAGTTGTGCTATCTAGCTAAAATCGAAGTTTTGTCACAGTTTTGTGGCGGTCGTGAAGAAGCATGATGTCTGCCGGGCAACAAGTAGTGGTTTATTTTGATTTGCACAGAAAATGTGAGAAATTCTACTGGTTCAAAATCTTATTTAGAAAGTTTGTCGCTCACCGACAGAATATTTACAATTTTATTTTTATCGGCCCAAAAACATTTTTGGGCAGTTATCCTGAATCTGCCTCGCAGCGAGTGTCTGTTGAACTATTAAGTGACGATGGTTTTGTTGTTTTTTTTCTTCATGAAGAGCCCAAAAGTGTATTTTGGGGCAGTTACTTTGGAGCCCCTCGGAAATGTGGCTAGCGAGCAACAAGTGGCTGGAGCCGTTGTACTTGTGTTCAAGGCAAAATCTGGCTGGACAACGTGCAGTGCGGCGGCGGCGAGCGGAGCATCGCCGCGTGCAAATCTCGCGGCTGGGGCAACAGCGACTGCACTCACGACGAGGACGCCGGCGTGGTGTGCAAAGACGAGAGGATTCCGGGATTCGTTGACACCAACGTCATCGAGGTGGGTCCACTCGGATGCGGTCTTCGGTCTAATTTATGGTCGACCGCGTGCCGTAACGTCACCAATCCGTTGACCGTGATTTATGACCGGTCTTTTTTTTTTTTTTATTTGTTTTTGAGCAGGCTCACGTGGAGGAGAACAAGTTGGAGGAGGTGCGTCTGCGCGCGGTGGTGGCGGCGGCCAAGAAGCGTCTGCCAGTCGTGGAGGGCGTCCTGGAGGTCAAGTACAAGGCCGGCTGGGCGCAGGTGTGCGACGCCGGCTGGACGGCCAAGAACACGCGCGTGGTCTGCGGCATGCTGGGATTCCCTCAAGAGAAAAAGTTCAACAAGAACTTCTACAGGTCGGTGGCGCCCGTTACCGTAGCGACGCTCAGTTCCGCCACAATGTTTGGTACGTGGTTCAATGAGGTCAGTGGGAGTTGGTTTGTGCACCAGTGTGTTTTTATTTTATTTTTACCTTTTTTTATTGACCGCAGAGATGAGAACGATTGTGATGCGGCTTGTAATCGGAGCACAAAAAAAAGATTTCCTCAAGTTCCGTCATGCGAGTTGCAGCAGACTTGCAAATTTGTTCTCCTATGAGGATATTTGTCTTTCCAATTCCAGGTGGCCAGAAGAGAGGAAAAAAGGCTTTCATTTAAAAATGTGTGCATGGGAGTGTGTGTGTGTGTGTGTGTGTGTGTGTGTGTGTGTGTGTGTGTGTGTGTGTGTGTGTGTGTGTGTGTGTGTGTGTGTGTGTGCGTGTTTGCGTGTGTGCGCGCGTGTGCCGTCTGTCAGGTGTGTGTGAAGCCCTGGCGGGAGCCAACCACATCCTGTGCCGAGGCTACTGTACATCCTGTTAAAAGAAAGTTTGGTGGCGAGGTGCTTCTGCTGACCTCGTTTGTAGCGAAATCAAGCCATTTGAAGCTTCGATTAGGAAAAAAAATACAATTTTCAGGAAACTACCTGTCCTAATTCAATTTTACCTTTCGTTTTCCTCCAACCTTTTTCGTGACCGTTACATTTTACCTTTTTTTTTTAACTACTTGCTGACCTGCTTTTACAGTGAACCTTTACTACAATTACTTTTACTGACATGACATATTTCCCCTTGTGCTTTACTGTTGCTATTACTTTTACCATTTTCTTTTGGACTTTCCCTTACCTGTACTGTTACATGTCCTTTCACGATTAATTTAACCTTTTTTTATTTATTTTTTTTTTTAGCATAACCAATCCCCTTTAGCTTCATTTTTCCCCTCACAGAAATTTGCTTACTTTTTTTTTTTTGCAACATGTCCTTTCCACTTCTTCCACTTTTCATTGCTTTTCGGATGTTTATCGTGACAACCGTGTCACAGAGACGTTAAGATCGATGGATAGTGCGATCATTGACGAATGCAAAAAGCTGGGCGCCGAATGTGAAATACTTGGAATACCCGCATACTTGCGTGTGACTCGACTGAAGGTCAGCATCTCTCTTCCCTGACGGTGACCCCCCCCCTGTTGCGCGGGTGCGATAAATGTGACCGACCGCATGTGGCTGTGTTGGTGGTTGCAGACGTTTGAGAAAGCGCGCCGCCGAGAGGCTCTCCAGGTCAAAGGTTAAAGCCTCGGCAGGGGCCAGGTATTCTGTCGCCGGTGGGGAGGAAAAACGCGCCCGCTGCATTGTCCGCGTGCGGCCGGGTTCTGTTTTTCTTTCCTCGTAGAGTAGCGATTAACGCTTTCCGCCAGATTCGTCTGCCATTAACCATTTGTAGCTCCGAGTTGATCTCGCCTTTTGTCACGTGTGGCCTGCTTCATGACAGCTTCCGTTGACGGTTTGCGTTGACTTCTTTGATGGCGGAGAGAAGAAGTCAACCTGTTCCGCGGGACTGTTTGACTCTCTTGGACGAGTGCTCCTCGAAATAGCTTTGCACGCAGGAAATGCCTTGTGATGGGTTCTTCAACAACAAACAACTTGGCGGCATCGCCGTCGGCCACTCAGGATCCAAACTCACACATTTGTTGCACTTAACTCATTCACTCCCAAAGACGTTTTTAAACGTCTTTTCAGACTTGGTCCAGAAGTGAACGTGCATATGAACTGGTTGGGTTCGGTACCTCGAACAAGGTTAAGAAGCACTGCTCCAGTGTCATTGGTCTCGTGGTCTTGTTGAAGCCCCCTCCAATGTCCTCCTGGTAGATTATTGTCATCAAATCAAAGTACTCAAATGCCATGAAAAAAGGAGGACAAAAAATTTGCCACAGTGTAAAAAAAATAGTTCAAAATTTTCATAGTTCCATTTTTTAAAAAACAGCCATCGTAAAATGTCACCTAAGATAAAGCTGAGTCTTTTATTTATTTATTTATTTATTTTTTCTTTTTAGAAAGAAACGGTCATCATGGTACAAAATGCCCCATGGGAAAATTTGACCAATGGTAGAAGTTGACCAATGGTAAAAAGTTGACTCATTGACCCATGGTAAAAATAGTTTTTGTTTGAATAAATGGCATTTGTTGTGTAAACAAGTGCATTTTTGTTGCATCGTTGTCCACTTCCATGTGCTATTCTACCGTGCTGTTTACCGTCATGACGAACGTGTCACTTTCAACAATGGCCAGGAAACAGTCTACAATATGGCAAAAAAATATATCGTATTACGTGGTCAGATAATGTTCGCCGCAATGTTTAAAGTGACACGTTTGTTTTGAAATGTCGATCCTAACCTTTTTATTGCCGTGCCGCTAAAATTGTGGCGTCTAACCAGTGTTTACCTTGCAGGCAGACAGCTAAAGCTAACGCTAACGCTAAGTCTAAACAGAGCAGCGCCAACTCAAGGTAACGTGAGCGCTAACCGTGTCATGCTAAGAACTGACCCCTCTTAAATTAGACAGATGGTAACATTTGAGAGATAAAACAAAGAGCGAAATTGTCTCATAGGGGGGAAAAAGAAAAATGCCAAAAAAAAAACCCACAGAAGAGAATTGAGTAAAAAAAAATGACTCATGGGAAGAACTGAGTCATTGTAAACGGTGACCCATATTTGTGGTAAAAACTGGACTATGATGTTAAAAAAAGTCTTTGCTAACAACCATCTTGATGAAAACAAAACCCCCAAATATGTTGAGCCAGGGTAAAACCAACTCAAGTTGCCAATCTCTCTTGCGTCCTCGCAGGTTGTTTTTGGCGCGTCAGAAGAACGTGTACCGCGTGCACTCGGTGGCGTGCGCGGGCACGGAGGTGCACCTGGCCGCGTGCCCCATGGAGTTCAACGGGCCCAACGGCACGGCCTCGTGCCGCGGCGGCTCCCCCGTCGTCGTCAGCTGCATGCCGGGGCCGCTCTTCGTGCAGCAGCACGGCGGACTCAAGAAGAAAGCCAAAACTTCGGTAAGGGGCCCGCTTGTCTGGAGACATTGCGCAATGTTGTGGGACTCCGGGGTTTTGCCTTCCGGTCAACGTTGATTCGTGGTCGCGCCATTTTTTTATTTATTTTTTTATTGGCCAGAGCACAGTGAGGCTGAAGGGGGGGGCCCGGCTAGGCGAGGGCCGCGTGGAGGTGCTGAAGAGCGGCGAGTGGGGCAGCGTATGTGACGACCGCTGGAACCTGCAGTCGGCCAGCGTGGTGTGCAGGGAGCTCGGCTTCGGCAGCGCCAAGGAGGCCATGACGGGGGCGCGCATGGGCCAAGGTGGGGCGCCCAGACACACACACACACACACACATACACACACACACACACGCACACACACACACACACACACACACACACTTTGGCAGACTTTGCTTGACCCCCGAGACGACAACTTTGAACTCACAGACCTCATTTCTCTCTGGAATTTTTCTTTGGGTTTTTTTTTTGTTTTGTTTTTTTAAACGCAGTGAGGGAATGCGGACACAGACAAGTTCCTTGTGACTATTATGTGAATGCTGAGAGACGAGTATTCGCATGTCAATAATACGAAGGAATTCCTTCACGGAAAGCACAAGCTCTGGAATTGCCATCATCATTCCATCAAGGGAACGTTGCCAAATCCAGAACGTGCGACTTTTTGATTCCATTCCTCTTTTCAGGAAATCTTTTTTTTTACGGACATTTTAACCATAACATGCCTAAACTTCATCCCGTGTAACATTTCAAAATGTCTAAAAATTGGAAGAATTCCTTCAGTGAAAAAAAAAATGTTTTCACCCGGCGTGAAGGATGAAAGTGATCATTCCCAAATTCAAATCATGAAGCTTGTTTTTTTTCTTTCTTTTGTTTGAAGAGTTTGGCCAAAGTGGATTTTTTTTTCGGGGGGGGGTTCATCATTGATTTTCAGCAATAAAATTCAATAAAAACAGATTAATCATCTGATGAATAAAAAACACAAATGAATAAAATTTTTGGGGGGTATATTTTTTAATATTTTTTATAATTTACATTTGACCCCATTACCCCATAATACACACTTTTTTGTGTCCCTTCATGCTTATAACAATAAAGATATTTTTAATACAGTACTTGGGACATTTTACTGGTTTACAGTTTTTTGTCTTGTATTTGTGTAAATCGGACAGAAAAATCTGCAAAAATTAAGAGTTTTTGGGGGGGGGGGGAAAGGTGCCGTGTTTGAATCTGTTGAACCTTTGTCCTATGATGTCATGTGTTATTGTGTTAGAAAAAAAAACCATCAGCCAAAAATTTGCCAATTTTGTCGCGCTAATATCGGCCACCTAAATCGGCTGACCCATTAAACAATACCTGAAAGCTGCCATGATTCCATCCTGCGAAGCCTGCCAAATTTCCACTGTGATTCAATCAAGGAAGGGATTTTTCTTTAATCCATGTCGAGAGTCTTTTGGTGGTACAGTTCCTCTTTTCAGCAAATCCAGGACATTTTTTTTCCCCCACAAAAATGTTTTGTTTGCTCACGTTCTTCCTGAATAAACCTTCCTGGTTAAAAGTGTTTTCCCAGTGCCTGTAAACATTCCACAAACTTTTTTTTTTATTTCCCCCTCACAGGAGTGGGACCCATCTACATGAATGAGGTGAAGTGCTCGGGTTACGAGCGTTCCATCTGGAACTGCCCGTTCAAGAACATCACGTCGGAGGACTGCCAGCACACGGAGGACGCCGCCGTGCGCTGCAACGTTCCCTACATGGGCCTGGAAAATTCGGTCAGAGCTCCGCCTCTTTATTTTGGCCAGCCAGTTTTGTCACATGACGTGTGTGCAGCTCTTGTGATTGATCACGCAGGAACATGTCTTTTTTTTTTTTTGCTTCTAATATTTTTGGCATGATGTCACGCTGAGACATTGTTACGCCAATTTAGTGGCTAGTCTACTAACCTGAATAACAAAAACACACTAACAAACTGGTATGGCCTCCTCACTGGCATCAAGACGAACTTTTACGCAAATGCAGATCCTGTGTGGTCACTCCGCAATATTGTGTATGTCCTTGTCTGCCTTCTAGTCAACTCTGGAACACTCAACGATGTTGCCGTTGCTTATTTGCACATTGACGTTCCAATTGGTCCTAATCTGTGATTGCTCAACTCGAGTCTGGCATGTATACAGCCAAATTAGATTCGTTGGTAAAATTAGTCTTGACAGCAGTGATGAGGCTTCAGCATGGACTCTTTGCAGTTTGAAAGAGCTCATTTTGTCCATGGAAATGCTTACAAAGGCTCCAGTGGAATCCTTCTCCCGCCTTTTCCCCGAAAAGAAGGCAAAGAGGTTTTGGTTGTGATCCCACTGGACCTTTTGCGCTAACGCTCGCTGGGCCCCGCCAAACAGATCCGCCTCGGAGGGGGGCGCACCCGGTACGAGGGCCGCGTGGAGGTCCTGGGCGTGGACGCCAACGGCACGAAAGGCTGGGGTCTGATCTGTGGCGAGACCTGGACCACCAAGGAGGCCATAGTGGCTTGCAGGCAGCTAGGCCTGGGCTACGCTAACCAGGCTAACCAAGTAGGTCGCTAACGCCTGACGCAGCTAGCTTGGAGTAACACATCGTCAGCTTCAAAATGAAACTCCTCCCATACCCCAAGCGAGCGGCATCCATGTTCCCCGGTGATGTCATTGCTTGTTGCAAGTCAGCATTAGCTTAGCGGCGCAATCGCGTGAATTGTCAGACGGCAAACATGCCGACCTGTTGCTTGACAAACGTGACAAACAATGAAGTTGAATCTTCAACGCTCGCATTCTTTGGAGGTAGACCACAGTGCTTTAGTATTTTTTTTTTTTTTAAATTTGTGCTTTTGGCTTGTAGTGTGACAGTACATTTATAACTAACAACTTACAACACCCCGACGCGGCCCCACCAAGTGGAAACACTACCGCAATCCAAGCGCTGACCTCATTCCACCCTCGCAAAAAAAATAAAAATATAAAAACTAACTGGACCGCCTGGTACACAGCACACATTTTCCACTGCCTGAATGCAACTTGTGCCATCTAAGATTTAATTAGAACGTTAACCCGAGCTGATTTATTTTTTTTTAAACCATTCAAGTATTCCTTTAAAAATATTTGGGATGTTAAAAAAAAATGAAGTTAAAATACACACTCAGATGGCACAAAACTCTTTTTTTTTTTTCCAACATCCAGTCAATCAAGTTACTCTCCATCAGTCATGTGACACTGGAAGGATGATTAGACTGAATTTGGAGTTTTGTCTATGCTAACAGTGATTAGTATTAGCGTTAGCGAGTCACGGACAGGAAGTGCATGTGCCCCCGATGTCCGAGTGACTCCCAGCAGGGCGTGTGGTTCGCAGATCCGGCTAGTGGGCGGCCGCAGCACGTACGAGGGCCGGGTGGAGGTTCGGGTGGGCTCCAGGTGGGGTACGGTGTGCAGCGCAGGCTGGAGCACCAGGGAGGCCATGGTGGCGTGCAGGCAGCTCGGCCTGGGCTACTCCATGCACGCCATCACCGTAAGTGCCGCGGCGACCTTCCAAAATGAGATGATTGCTCGACGCCCTTTGCGATAAAAGCGCCAATCTTATTTTGGGAGTTGGAATAGCCGACTTTAAGTGCGGGGGTGGGCAAAGTCCACGGGGGCCGCTCCCTACCTTTGAGAGAATCGGCAGTCAGGTCATATTTGTTGCATTTTCCTAAAATTGGTTCCCTAAAATCTGTGGGTTTTTTTTAATTGATTTAGTTGACATGCATCACTTGAAATGATTATTTCATGTATTTATCATGCATAATACAATATGACCAACAAATACATTTATGTATACATTTGATTTGATTTGTATTGAATAATTGGTTCATTTATTTATTATACATAAAAGAATAAAATATTGACTTTTAATTTCATTCAGTCATATTTCTTATAAATGTAAAATTCTTTTTTAACAATTGGTTTATTTATTCAAATCAAGTATTTTGTCAAAAATGGACATTTAACTATATTTTGAATTATTCAGTTGAAAATTGTAAATAATAATTTTTACAAATTGTGAAATCCCATCTTTAGCATCTATTTCATATTATTTGAAATTAATTTTATAAAATAATTGGTTAGTTTATTGTTATTATCTATTGTAAATAACACTAAAATAATTTGCAAATAAGAAACTTTTTTATTTACCAATTGGTTAATTTATTCTGAATAAGGTTAAAAAAAGCAGTGGAAAACAATGTTGGAATATACGGTACATTTGACAGTTACATTTTTAAATAAATTTAAATAAATATTTCCGAACATTTTTTTTTTGCCTGAGTCCATCTCCGTCTGTCCGTTTCAAACTTCTCCCGTGGCCGTTTGAGCACGAAAAGTGCCCACCCCTGGTCTTGTGTCAGCGATCTCGCAGTTACTTCCTGAGTGTGTATCTTCTAAACTCTGATTGGCTGGCCACTCTGCGTTTGCCCCGCCCCCAAGGAAACGTGGTACTGGGACAGCAGCAACGTGACCGAGATGATTTTGAGCGGCGTCAAGTGCACCGGAAACGAGATGTCGCTGACGCAGTGTCAGCGACACAAGACGCTCAGTTGCCAGAAAGCCGCCGCCAAGTTCGCCGCCGGCGTCATCTGCTCAGAGAGTGAGTGGCAAGACAAAGTTCGGTCTTCATTTACATCCACTTTTTTCCACACGTTTTTTCGAAAAGTACGGTTAGAATTTAAGAGACGTTTATTCTTCAAACTGTGCCGTTTGATCCGACTCTATAGTCTGATTTTCATATTTGCAGATTAGTCCGCGTGTGATGTTCACAAACTGCGGGATTTGGTGGGGCATGTTTGAGT
>CAAKHF010024084.1:3335-30676 GCA_901007745.1 Hippocampus kuda | reverse complement strand
CAAATACTTTGTCCGCATTCCAACCGGGTGCTTGCATCAATGGACAAATCCGTGACATCTAACGGCCCCAACGTGCATCTACCTTTCAATCAACACTTTTAATCACCGATTTTTTTTTTTGTGGGTGTTTTTTGTCTCACAATATTAAGATAAGATAAGATAATCCTTTATTTGTCCCACACTGGGGAAATTTACAGCCTTCAGCAGCAAGATTGTAGGTAGAAAGAAGAGAAAAGTTTGAGAAAAGAAAACACAGTTCAATTAAGTGCAATATAAATACAAATATGGATAAGGTCAATAAGTTCAATTAAGTGCAATATTATACAATAGTCCCCGTATTATTCAAATTCACATTTGTTGTCATATCATTTAAATAAATTTATTATTTGTTTATTCATTTTTTATTCAGCAGCCTGACAGCAGTCGGTAGGAACGAGCGGCGGTATCTCTCCGTCTTGCAACGCGGGTGTAACAGTCTCTGACTGAAGGAGCTACCGAGTGCTGTCAGGGCGGGCTGGAGGGGGTATTATCCACAATAATTTAACAAAGTAGGAAATATAAGTATCATTTTACCTTTTCGCTTCGACAACATTACAAGGACATGACAATGTCCCTTCACTGGTGGGATATTTTCTGAAGCAGGTCCACGACCAAAATGCAAATGCGGTTGAAATGCAAAGCGTGTTCTGCCACGACAGCCCTCCTTGTTGTTGTCCTCCCAGTTGTTAGGACAGTTGGAGAACACGGGTCCACCCCCCGCTGAAAAGAACATGATCTCATCGTTGCCGACAGTTTGCATTTCTCAAGAGCAAACAGGTGGGAATCTCATTATGACACACATTATGGCCTTAGGTACGACTGTCAAAAGTAAAAATGAATCACAAATGCCAATTGGACACAGTGTATTGATAATTTGGCAGTGAAAAAATAAACAAATATTCGCACTGGTCTTCTCAGTTCCTCTTGCTTATTTTGTGTCAACACGCGTCGACAAAAAGTGCTTAGTTCATTTTCGATTCGTCTCTCACAGACTGCAGACTGGAGTGTACAATTTGTAGGGAGGAGTATTCACCGGGCGAATCTGCCCGCAAGCTACCTTGCCTCCATTTCTTCCACAGTGAATGTATCGTGCCCTGGCTTGAGTTGGTAAGTAGGAACACTGGCTTTGAGTCACTGGGTCTTCGGCTGTGAATTCAGTTTTATACGATGGCCGTTTGGATAACATGGCACGACAAAAAGCTGCACAGAACACGATTCCCCAATACACACACACTTACACACACTTTTTTTTTTTTTACTTGCATAGTGCTTTTGTTTAACAGATTAAATGGACGTTCTCTTACATCTGAAAGCTCGTTTCCTTTTCGAAATATGTTCTATATCGTCGTCATCTGTTTTCAAATGGAGGCGGGAAAGAGTAAAAAGTGGTCCAAAAATGACTCGAGTAACCTCCAGGTTGATCCAATAGTCAAAAAAAGTTGCCTCAAGGAAGCCTGATGGGAGACATTGTGGCCATCTAGTAGCAGACATTTTTCGTTTCAAATATTGATGGACTATCAGTGATGCTAACGCTGCGACGGGAGTTCAGCAGGCTGATTGTTTTCCCTCTTCCAGCACGATACTTGTCCAGTGTGCCGAAAAAGCCTGGACGGTGTTGACAACAGCCTCCTCCTGCCCGCATCGCAACCTCCCGAAGCTCGCGCCATGAGGACAGAACAACAGGGCCGGCAGGCCATCTGAGTGACGGCAACTTCACCTCCATCCTGACGATCGTGGCCGTGACTTGCAGCTTGAACTGTCACTTCATTTGCACATTTAGCGTGGCACATTTTTCTTCTACGCACTAACTCATCTCGGCAGTAAGCTTTGCGAGACCACAATGCTCGTCGCTGCTTTCCTCAACGGCTGATTCGGAACTCGTTGCCACCGAGCCGCCAGCGGACAGAATTCCCTGGGAAACGACACTTTTTACATGAAGACTGTGACGAAGACGGTGACCTAATGTATCCGCTTGATCTGAATCAGCGTCACGCTCCTGTTTGTGAAGCCACAATTAAAATTTGATTATTTCTTTATGCCCACCTTCCGCCACAAGAGCTTAGACGTAAAAGCGCAACTTTTGCAGGCACTTCGTCCAAGGTTTGCAATCAGCGCATGCTTTGGCTGACTTCGACCTCGGGCCTTGGGGACATTTCCCAAATGTGAACGCTGTAGTTTTTTTCCATCCTTTTTGGGGGGAGACGAATTCTGTTTTCCAAAACCTCCCAGAATGTAAGTAGTTATGTTTTGGGATGTGGGTCCAGTACAAAATATACACAACTAAAACAAAAGTAAGAAGCATTTTGTCATGTTAAAACTTTTCTAGTCTCAAGGAATGTATGATCACAGAATTTAGGTTGTTCAGATTTACCACATGATCGCTTCTTGTAGAATGGGGAAACAAATATATAGACATTCTACACTTATTTCAATCTTAAATACGATACAAAAAGTCGCTAACATTCCCTCAAAATCCATCAAGAATAAAGAGTAACTGCTCCAATATCCACTTTTCTCACACGAGTTGCTATCCGTAACAGAGGAGGAAAGACTTGGGAGTTGCCAATTTGGCGAGCGTGTGTGTTTGTGTGTGTACTTGACCTCGTGCAAGAGTTTAATTCAAGTGATGTGTCAAATGAAGACCCTCAAACGGTGTGAAAATATGGAACTGAGACCAGATCTGATGCAACTGAGAACCTGAAACAAGATATTGTTTTGCTCATACTGAGTTGGGATGATGAATTATTGATTCATCGACTGGTCTGGGCCCCACTTTGAATGGAACACGACCAACACAATGATTAATGGATTCGCCTAAGATACCTGACGTGACGTTGACAAGCACTTCGTGTGACAGCTGCCACCTGATTCGCGTTCGGGAAAAGCCAGCAGCGTGGAAAAAGCCGCGGGAGATACACTTCAAGAAATGTGGAGAAATTAGTAAACGTTAGACTTTGTTCTCTGTGCAAGCGAGCAAGTGACGTTTTCTCCCTTCTTTGCTCTCCTCCACTCGCCCCCTTCCCCCGCCCCCCGCGACTGAGAAAGCCCGTGCTGCTGGGCTGACACTGTAGCGACACGGGCTGAGCCGACATGGAGGCCCGACCAACGAGAGGGCCCCGTGCTGACACATCCAGGATCCGCTAACACAGCGTCGGAGTGGATTTTCGGGAGATCTCCGAAGAAATACAGACTACCACTCGCTGTAAGGAAGAAGGATTTTACCTCCCAAGAAGGATTTAAGAGGAAGATCCATTTCGGGGCTCTGTGTTGATTCAACGTAGCCGCCATTTTGTTGACAGTTTTTTTTCTAAACTAACACGGTAGTGCACATTTGCTGTGTTATACCGTAGCAATGTTGTAACTGCACACTTCTGCGCTAGGTTTGATGAGGTTTGAATTTCACGATTTGTCTTCGTGGCTACTTGCTAATATTTTATGTGCGTGTGGTTTAGCGGGTTTGCTAGTGCATCGTTAGCCGTGGTAGCTGAGATGTAGTAACACGAGTGCATGCGAGAATGTGACGGAAATGTACGCCGAGGTACATCACTTGTCCTGCGCTGTCATGGTCGTAATCCCGTCCCGAAAGACAAATGACCCAATGACTAAATGAATGTTTGTCTGACGACTCGGGACGGCTCAAAAGACTGTTGAAAGACTATTGGAATTCGCGACTCAAGCCCGCGAAGGTTATTAATCGAACGCTTGCTGGATGAAAATAGCCCCTGTCGTCTTTTAGACAGTACGAGGCTGATCGATAACAAGAAGGTCGCTATCGGGATCATTCACGCGAGATGATGCGATGTGCTTTTCGGGGTGAATTGGCGCTACTCCGTTAATACTACAATCATGTCACACAATGCATTGGTGAGCGCTATATTTAGCACTGCAGCGACGACGCCATCGTCCCCAAGTCATACATTTCGTCTGGCGGTGTTTTGGTCGCTTTCGCCGGGCTAATATTTGGCACCCTTCTCCGCGCCACAAACGATAACAGCGTAACATAACGCGCCCCACATGACCACTGTCAGCGGTGTAGCTCCCTGTCCGTGCCTTTGAGCGATCTCATATTTGTGCAAACCCCTTCCAACAGCTTACATTTCGTGTCATATTTTGCCACTTCAGCACTTGGAGTAATGCGTGGCCACCACATTGCCACAAACGAGGAAAGACACGGAGCCAAATAATGTGAACACCATTTCTGGACGACGAGAAGAGGTGAGTGCACATGTGCGATTTCAAACAGATGGTAAATAAGATGGATAGGAAACGTGGATGTGTTTACTTTTGGTCAGGCAATTGTAGTATACCTGAAAAAAATAAAAACATTGCAGAGTTGATGATGCAGACTCCCCCTTACTGTTTGGGTTGTACAGACGCTTTTTTGCCACAGTGGAATGAGCTTTACGTTGCTCGCACATGCAGTGGATGTTTGAAATGTGCTGGCTCAACTGACACCTGTCATCCATGTTGCTTTCCCTCTCTCTGAAGATACCACCCCCTGCCCCCCACCGCTACGCTCTGTCAGGGTGAGGGATCAGGTTGGATTGTGGTGAGGCCAAGTAGAGATAAGAACTGGGGTTGTGGGTAAAGGTAGAGTTCAGGGAAAGGTTACAGGCAACACATCTACACAAACTATCCAGTTCAAAGCAGCTTTTCACCATATTTGCTGATCTATTATGTTAAACACAGTTCTGTCAAAGCATTATCTGTTGCTTGTTGGTTGAAGCAGACTATTTGCTATGATTCCCATGAAGCAAAAAGCGTGAAAGAACCGACACGCTCTGGTTTGGAGGCCTCATGCGAGTGAGGTGGCTTTAGGCAACATTTTATGCTGCTCCAGTCGAAGGGACATGAGCGGTTATGAACGTGCGCAAAAGTAAGATGGCAAGGAATTGGTTGGAAATGCTAGGTAAGGGGAGGCACCGCGAAACGTTGCCATGCCATTTCTCCTGTTGTTGGCCGAGTGATTTTTCAATTGTTTTCTTTTTTCATCAAATAGCTTTACATGCTTATTGCCGACAGATGCGTCAAATATTTTTGGTTTTTCGAGTAGTTGTAATGAGCCACACTGCCAGCGGAGGGTAGCGATTGATCCACTCAACTGCTTTCAGTCGGACAATCTGACCCATACACTTGAACATGGAACGTCTATGTATCAAATTCACGCACCATGGTTAGCCGAAATATGTGCGCGTCACACATGAAAAAAGTACCAACGATCTTGCAAATGCTGGTCTTGCAGGACCTGAGCACACAGACACTCACATACTCAACAACTCACATACTCACAATGACCCAACAAAGACTGACAGAACTCAGGGAACTAAATACAAGTAAAAGTGACAAGACAACGAGGAACACCTGGACAGGACCCAAAGGGTTGAGGGAGCTGATTGGTGAAACACAAGGGACACTGATGATGAGAACAGGTGGTGACAAAAAGGGCACATGAGGAAACAAAACCAAACGTGACCTAAACAGAAACCCCAGTTCAAATCATTCAAAACGGTCATAGCGGCGCATGTAAACGGCGGATCGGAATACATCTCGAAAACTGTTGACCACAGCTCTTCAGTCGGCGTGATTTCAATTGGAATGGCAAAAATGTCTCTGTGAAAAGCCGACCACTGTGTGCTGGGTTTGTCTCTCACACATCGTGTCTGTCGGGAAGCTCGAGCCATCAATATCATTTGACATTTAGTATCAAAGTCCTATACAGCATTTGTCACTCTGTGAGAGAAGCAAGCAGGGAACAAAGCTAGCCTGAGTGGCGTGCGAAATGTGTGTTTGATTATTGGCACCACAATTGCTTCCGTTTGTGTGCTGTGACTGCCGCTCTGCACGTTTGTGGAAGGAGGAAGAAGGAAAGGTTGAAAATGGTGACAACGGAGATTGATGGAATGTTAAAAGCAAGGAAGGTGTTCGTTCCTTGGCTTTTGGATATATATGTGTCGTGTGCTGGCTGTGTTGTTTAGAGGTGAAATGGAACGAGTAATTGATGTAAACTCTGAGAAGTGGGTGTGGATGAGCTGCAGATCACACTCCAAATATAGCCCAGCATTTGTTGTATGGCTAAGAAGCATCGACGACTATTCCTCAGCCAACACAAACACGGACAAAGAGAATAAAATGGGAGATGGGAGTCTTTTGTCAAATGCATTGTGATGAATTATGTGAGACTTTCCGCAGGCTCCCTTGTGGATGTACCTCAGTGTTTTCCTTTAATGTAGGGGGGCAGAGAAACCGCCGTCATGTAGACGCGCTATCGCTCACTTTCATTTACTGCTGGTGAAGGTAGAGGAAAACATAGACATCCTCTGTGCACTCCCAGAAGTCTCAAAGTGCTGAGGTCACAGCTCTCAATTGCCTCCAAATGACTTCACCCGTAGAAAGCACCTGCTTTGCGCGGATCTGCATTCAATCATTTCGAAGTTTTAAAGAGCTTTGGACAAATTCCTCGGGTTGCACGGTGTAGCCGGTGACGGTAACAACACAACGAGTTTTCAGTGCTGACACTTCTGAGCAGTTTGGGAGATAGCAAACAGTTCTCCAAAAAAGATGTTCCGTGTGCTTGCTTCAAGCTGTCAAGTTGCGACTCCTGTAAAATCTGCACATCATTTTTTGATGTGGAAAGACCAAATGGCAGAGGACTGTGACTGCTGCGTTCTTTATTGAGCAGTACGGCAAGCCGGAGGGACAACAACATCTGAAGCAGCTACGGAAGGAAAAAGTCAAATCCAAATCGTGCTACGACTCACACTTTTAAAGTTTACTGTTAAACCGACACCTAAAACAAAGAGAAGTACATTTATTGTCAAGTTAAAAAAAAAAAAACATGTCGACTCCCGCCTACCATCCGTTGTGAAACTTGTCTCTATTGATTGACATACAGGGCAGCCAGTTATCTGCCTGTTGCATGCAAAAACGTCACTCGGCATCACTGCCCTCGTTCTATTCCAAGGTCCTGCAGCCGCTGGTATGAGTGCATTTAGACGAGTGGCCATCGGGGAAGTTGAAGCGTGCAAGGTAGCTTGAAGTTAGATTTTTGAAGAGCAATTTTGACAATCAATGCCTTCATTTGAGGTGCAAATGTCATTTGCAAAATTGGCTTAATCCCAGAGAGCTGAAGCAAAATTCCGACAATATAACGGGCCGGTTGAATGTTGCGCAACTTCACGTGAGCGGCTCGCATTTTAGCATGCAACACAATACAGTAGGGTCACGGCTGTGCGTTTATGAGCTTAGACCAACTAACTAGGTATGAGACAAACACTCAGTAGTCCAAGTTTTGGAATTGTGAAAGGCCCTAAAATGAAGACGCCTCAAGAGGAAACAGTTGAAATGGGAAGCTATAGGAATTGTTGCTGGAAGAAAACGGTACAGCCGTTCCAGAATGGATTGTAAAAAGTGCGTTCGGTAGGATAACCTTTCACAAAAACAGATACAAAAGTCCCTCTGTATGGTTGTCGACATTAATGAACATTTGTTTTTGCCTTCTCCCCTTTTCTCTCCCCCACCCCGCCTTTCCCCACTACTACTTCGACAACAACGACAGCTGAAAGACGGAGTAAGAGGGCCGAACTGACGGGGAAGGATAGAAACCCTCTCGGGGGGGAAAAAAAGGAGAGCCTCGACCTCATTGTTATCCCTCTCCCCCTTTCCCTCCTCCTTCCCTCCCCGGGCCCCTTTCCTATATTCTTCCGAGGCTAACACGTTGCCCTACCCTTATGGATCAGAAGATTCACGGCAGAACGGCAACACCGCCGCCGCCTCTTCTCTCAGGTGTTCCTACCGGGGAGCGGGAGAAAGAAGGAGGGGTTGGAAAGAAAGAAGATGAGGAGGACAAGAAGAGGGACAAAGAGAAAGAGGCTTCCGGTGTATCGGATGGAACAGGAGCAGCTGCTCAAGGTGGCGCTGGTGACCAGTCGCAATTCTCCATCAAGGAGAGCAGCCTATCCGAGGGCAATGTCAAACTGAAGATTGGTCTCCAAGCAAAACGCATGAAAAAACCTCCCAAGATCTTGGAGAATTATGTCTGCAGACCAGCTTTCCGGGCTACAATGAGGAATCCCGGACGGGGAGGAGGTGGCGCTCGAGGAAATCGCGCAGGGAATACAAACGATGGGCCAGGTAGCCAGAGTCAGAGTCCTTCTCGCGTCAGGGAAAAAGAGAAGGAGCAGAGTCAAAGTGTCAACAGACCAGTCGCATTATCCTCATCAAACCCATCTTCCAAAGTCCCAACACCACTTCCGGCTGCTGGACCTCCACCGACCAGCACAGCTGCCGTGGCACCGCCTCATGTCAATGGGAGTGCTTCGGGAAAACGGGTAAGTGCAAACAAGGAGTTGTCTCTCCTTGAATTTCTATAGCTTCATTTGGTATCAATATTTTCAAAGACAATTCAATCATGATTCTGATTTCTTTTGTTTTTTTGAAGGCTCCACCAAAGATGGATTGTCTGTCTGACACAAAGTCAGACGCTCAAGCAGCTAATGCCACATCTGAACGGCCCCTGAATCTTCATCGGCCTCTCCCAGACAGCAAACTTCATCCTTCCGGGAAGAAAACACCAACTCTGCAGCCCAACCCTCGGTCATCAGCACCCTCCTCACCATTACCTGCATCTAAGGAACCTAGCTGCGAAGGCGTCAAACCTCCACAACATACATACGGCAACGAAGGTCAACGAGATAAAGACAAGGCAGTTCAAAGCTGGGGAGCGCCGACCGTCACTGAAAAATTAGCTCAACTCATCGCCACTTGCCCGCCGTCAAAGACCGCAAAGCCTGTCAAACCTGCCAAGACGGACCCCGCTCCTTCCCACCCAAGCTCAGGTTTTATGACACCCACAGCCAAGCAGCGAGACAGGGCTATGGCCAATAGGAATACCTATTCAAGAGTGGTTCACCTTTCTCCCCCCCTACCAGTGTCACGGCCACCTGGCCGGCCCTACGGTTCTCGGAACAAAGACATGGCTCTGGAAAACTCACCCACCTTGACAGCAACAAGGAAGGAAGACACGGATGGGACTGGCAAACCAAACAGCGGCGGTATTCTCATGAGCAGCAGTAGTCGCAGCAGCAGCCCAGCACTCCTCTATGGCAATAACAGACTGCCTTCCATGTCCAAGGACACTAACAATGACAACGTTAATAGTAGCATTCCTAAACTGCCGTCTCGTCCTGGTCACTTCTCAGCCCACACCTCAGGTTTGTCCACTTCTCCTGTTTCGTGCTCTTCTACCACCACAGCAGAGCAGAGGACTCTGAGTCACCTCGGCTCCCCTGCTGCCTCACAAGCAGACCGCGCAGGAGAGACCCCCGTTCCTGCAGAGGAAAGCATTGCAAGTCTGAGACAACACGGCAGCCCCAGAGATGTGAGCAATTGCGGCCCTGCGACAGGAACAGCAAGGCCTGAAGGGAGAGACAAAAGTGCTTGCAATCAGTCACTGCGAGTTGAGAGTGACAAGAGCTCAAGTCCAACTAAGCATAGTCCCAATAGGGACAGCAGTCGTGTCGGTCGGCTCATCAGCCCCCCAGAACCTGGAAGGCCTCGGGCATCGTCTCCACCCGAGCCAGAAGGCGAACACAGCCCTCAGACTCCCCTTCGGGATGATTCTCCCGATTCGTCCATAGACTCTGCAACAGAGCAGGACAGTAAGCCTCTTAAAAAGCGCAGAGGAAGGAAGCCACGCTGGGGCCGTGCTATGAACAAGTTACACGATCAAAGAGCAGACGTCGACAGTCCGTTTGACCCGAGCAAAACCACCATGCCTTTATCCTGCAGCCTGGAAACGTCATCTCCGCTTAAGAGACCCGTGGGGAGACCTCCAAATCCAAATAGAATGAAACCAAATACTCTGCCGCAAAGTTCAATGTCACGTCTCTTTACCTCGTCACCCCAGCCCAAAAAAAGGGGAAGGCCAAAGGCGACGATGCCCAGGCTTGATGCCCCATCCCATGGGCGCCCGCATAGCAAATTAGCCGCATCCAAGGTTTATTCCACTTTTTTAAAGTCCAAAGAAGAGCAAGACCCCCCTGTGCTCCATCCAGAGGTTGACATCAACCCCCCGAAGCCTACCGCCCGAAAACGTGGGCGCCCCAAGCGCCTTCCACCGACCTTACCCGAAGAGAGTCAGCCTCCCACGTTGGCTCCCGAAGCAGGGGACGTCGGGGACAAACGGTACCACAGCAAAGGAAATGGGCAGCTTATTATGAAAACAATCATCGGCAAGATCAACAAGATGAAGAGTGTGAAACGTAAGCGTATTCTCAGTCAAATCCTGTTGGGACCAAGAAAAGAAGACCCTCCCAAAGTGTCTCCAAGCGCGGTGGTTGGCTCTGCGGAAGCCGCAACTCATTCGTTGTCCTCCCTGGCCGCCTCTCTTGGGGGAAAACTTGGACCGCAAATTAACGTGAGCAAGAAAGGCACAATATATATGGGCAAGAGGAGAGGGCGTAAACCCAAAATGGTTCACGTCACAGCGACGACAGCTCCGCCGGAACCCTTCTTGTCCCCGAGCATGACTTCTCCTCTGCATCACCATCCATCTCAGCAACAGCACCAGCATTCCTCCTCGGAAATCTTTCCTTCACCTTCCCTCTCACAGTCGAGTGGAGGCCATAGTCCCATCAGCGAGGGCGGCTTTGTGGAGCCGGGCTCAGTGCACTTTGCCGGTCATCCTCACTATTCAAACAACAGTCACGGCACATTTGCTTTCCCTCCGCCCACTTTTTCAGCTCCAAATCTCCGCAGTCCAGTCCTCGGCTCCTCTTTTAACCCGGCCACATCAACCTCTCAGAAAAAGTCGTCGTTCCGTGGGTACCACCACCACCACCACCACCACCACCCCCACTACAGGCAGCACTACCACTGTCACAAGCTGTCCCCTCCTCGGCCACTACATCCCACCTCCCCAGCGCCCCTGAGTGAGCTGAAAGAAGCCACCCCATCCCCAGTGAGCGAGTCCCACAGCGAGGAGACCGTACCCAGTGACAGTGGCATAGGAACAGACAACAACAGCACCTCGGACCGCGGTGAGAAAGCCGGAGGAGCAGGCGCTTTGGGTGGATTGGGCATAGCGGCCGGGCTCAGTGGCGGTTTATTAATGCCCGGTGTTATTGGCTCATCAATGGGGCCAGGTTTGGCACTTAACGCAAGAGGCAGCCGACGCCACTCCGCTCTGCTCGTGGACCATCCCTCACCTTCTCCCTCGCCACATATGGCCAGGTTATCACCTGAGCCACGGAGACCTCACCCAGCAGCCCCGTCTACCTCCATATTGGGCCACAAGGAAAAACATAAGCATAAATGCAAGCGCCGTAGCCATGGGTGCCCAGGCTACGAAAAGCTGAAGAGACAGAAAAGGAAACGCAAGAAGAAATACCTCCAACTCCGCTCTCGGCGGATCGACCCCAACTTTCTCGCTGAACTGGACGAGATTATCGTAAGGATGAGTGAAATTCGCATCGCGCATCGTACTACAGGGCACCGTCTTGGTGGCGGTGGCGGCATAGCAGCGGGGGCAAATCGATTGCCAGGAGGAGGCAACCGCGCCAGTGGCATGGGTGCGACCAGTGGCCCCCCACCTCATCATTACATTCACAGAGATCTCCTGCCCACCATCTTCCGGGTGAATTTTGGCAGCTTCTATTCCCATCCTGCGTACACTTGTGATCCGTTGCACTACGTTCGTAAACCAGACATGAAAAAGAAACGTGGGCGCCCACCAAAACTCAGAGACTCCATGTCAGAGGTTCCTTTTGTACCAGGGCTCGGATTCCCTCTTTCCAGTGGGGGCTTCTACCATCCTTCTTACAGTGTTCCTTATTCCTCCGGACCCCTCGGCCTGGGCTATTACAGGGGTTACCCTCCGGCCAGTGCTCTGTATCCTCACCCCCACCACCAGTCACCCCACACGGCCTCATCTCACCACTCTCATCACTCGGCAACTTTTCCCCCTCCTCCCCCTACATCTTACATGCATCATCACCACCCCTCTCATCTCCTGTTAAACCCTTCGAAATTCCACAAGAAAAAACACAAGCTGCTTCGGCAGGAGTACCTCGGAGGCCGGTCTCCCGTTCTTTACCCACCCATGTCCTCGGAGCTGTCTTTCAACTGGCACCACAAACACAAACACCGACACAGATACAGAGAGCGATGTGCCGACGAGGGCAGGGAAGAGGAAGAAAAAACAGTGGGCGGACCTGTAAATCGTGGTGGCGCCGGTTTGTCTGACAGCGGAGCATCGGGGAAAGGAGAGAGAGTTGCTCACTTGGGAATGGCGGAGTCTTTGCAACGATGCCGCTTTGGCCGGAGCACCTCCGGCAGCGGTGCGGCCAAGCAAGCCGGTGTCGCTTTAGCCAATTCCCCTTCTTCCTCCTCCTCATCTTCTGCAGACAGGTATAAGCGCAAAGAAAGCTCAATTTCCTGTCTTGGACCCTCCAGGCTAGCTCTGGGGAGCAGCTCCAAAAGCCAGCACCCAACAGAGTCCTGGTTCAGAGTGGGCTCCTCTGAGGCCGACTACTCCAAGCTTTCACGTCGCCATGTGTTGCCCGGTCAGGGGCGCTTCTCAAATGGAAGGCCGGAAGAACTTCCCGCTTGCTCCGACAGTGAGGACGAGGGACCTCTCACACCCACAGAAGACGTGGAGCCGAGAGGCCACGATCCTCCAAATCTCACAAATCTCTTTGCCTCCGCTCTCACTCGCTCTAACTTGAAGGGGTGCAGGAACAGAAAGAATGAGACGGCGCCGGAGAATACCTGCTTCTCCCGTATGGACCGGACATTAAGAAAAGACCGCTCCATCTTGGCCGAGAGAAGAGAATTAGGTAAGTCGAATTTGCCTCATGTGGTGTGTGAACATTTAAAAAAAAAATAAGCTCAATTTTATTTTTACCTTTATTTTTACTCCAGCTTTTAAATTCATGATGGGTTTTTTAATTATCATTATTTTTTGGTCAAATCTTATATAATGAAAAATACTTGTTAAAGTGAATTTTGAACAATTCATTTGATGGTATAATCATTTTATTCCACCAATTTTATGACTGCAAACAATAGAACAAAGTAGCGAAAATTGGTCCTGTTGAGAACCGGTCTCGATTCCCAAGTACCGAGAATCTCAATGGAACCAGTTCAAATGTGAAAGGTACCCATGACTCGTGGCCCAGGCAGGTCGACCCATAAAGAAACTGTCTTGGGATATGGATGCTCTTGGGTGAACCTGAACTTCCAGAGCAATGAAAATGCAGTGAAAATGATGTCTTTGATTGCCAGTGGAAAAGAGCATATGCTGGACATGGCTAGTTTCGTCGACGTCATCGCACCGGAGAAGTCTTTGACCCAAATTCTGCTCGACATTGTTAAATGTGAAATTGCTCAAAATAGCTCTCACGCCAGCATTGGAATATTGCGGCCGGCGAGCTTTATAGGTTATCACACTGGTGCTATAACTTGCGTCACAATCATTTTATACAACACCGCTACAAGGATGAGGTTTCATAACTTGTTTAATTCAACACAAGGTCGACGTGTTTGCATTGCCCACTTCATTTTTGACAGAATCACAGAATGTGCCGGTAAAAGTGTACCACTGACAGAATCTTCATTTGCTCAAAGTGCGCATCGCTTGACCTCGTTATTATATTGAGGGAGCGGGTGACTCTGCGAATGCAAACGCCAGTCAAAATGTTTCACAAAATAAAGGTTTCAGTCACGACGAAAAATGATTCAAATTGATGAAAGGTTCAAATTAATAGCAATTCAATCTCCCAATAAAGTATAAACTATCGGGAGGGGGTGAAATTTTTAAAAAATATCTGATCGTCGCATGCACACACTTAGTTGGTTGGGCATGTCTTCTTTGCTGGTTAAGCAGACAAAGTTTCACAGAAATGGATATTGTGCACTGAAAGCACACTTTTGTGCTGCAAATTTCCCCTTTTGGCATTTGCAATTGTGGCAGAAATCTATCATTCTAATATAGCCACTGCCGACAGCACGCAGAATTCCGGGGTCTGGGTTTGCTTCCCCAAATACATATAGAGAGCGAGAGAGAGAGAGAGAGAGAGATACATTTATTAATCAATATTATATTTCTATGCATGTGTCACAGTTAGTGATTGGGGCAACTGATCATTGCCGACAGCCTCTGTAAATATCCACAAAAGCACTCTTATTTTCTCTCATTTCCTCTTCTTTATGGCCATACACTTCTTCCTTGACAATTGCACCATGTTTTTGTGGTTTAGTAAAAAAAAAAAAAAAAAAAAAAAATCCAGGACAGCACATGTGTAGTCTCATAACCAGATTAAGGGGCTTGCAGTGTTTTTGTTGCTGTGTGTTGCTTGGTGTGCAACGAAGAGTCGGTAACTGTCATTTTCTTCACGATAGCCCACTTCAGCCGTCTCGCTCGATGTGCGGCGGCGTTTCTGGCCTCATAAAAAGTTGTTCTTGGGGAGAAGTCTCTTTGAAAGACTGTAACATAATCTTTGCACACACTCCCTGACATTTGGTAGCGCTTAGTAGTGGTTATGGTCTTGGCAAAAATACATCATGACTGCATTGAAAATGTGGATGACTACTGTTGATGTAGCATTTCTGCCATCTTTCCGGAGGGGTGGAGTATTTTCTTTACAGGCCTATTTTTGTCTTACATTTATTTTGAAAGGCCATAATATGAGACCTCGTCCAAGTGTTTTGCATACCCAACGCCAGCGTTGATCTTTTGTTGTTGTTGTGGTGAAGATAGGGCCTCAGTAATAGGTTGGCCTCATCATGCAGGCAGCGGTATGTGTTTTTATTTTAGTGTTGAACGTTTGCCTTTTGTGTGTGCAATTCAGTCGTGGAACTAAGGATTCTATTGAGGCAGAATGCTACTGTTCTAACTTCAAACCGAGATAGGGTAATCCTGGATTAGAATTCAGGATTCGGGGTCATTTGGTGGTCAGGGAATGGACTCTGTGGGGAGTGGGAACGAAAAAGGCAAAAACAAATGAGGAATGATTGATTGAAAGCTGTGAATTCTATTTAGTCAGCAAAAGGGAAAGTTTGGACAAAATTAAGAAAGTGCCTGAAATCATGCCTGTCTCACCATTATTACAATGTCGACATTATCCACTTAACAGATTGACAAATCATATTTTATTGGGCTATTTTTGAGGTTACTGTCAAAATGAGTGACTGGAAAGACCGCATTTTTGGGATAAGTCGACAGTAAGTATAAATCGCATCAATCAAAAAATGTGTCACGGAAAAAACAAACGCACACGTAAATAGTCCTGGAGTCCAAGTCAAGTTTCCTGGGAGAAATGCGTGTTACAGAAAACGAGACCAAGAGCAGAAGAGAGTCAACAACGCTGTTTTCAGCGAACATCGTTCAGGACATGATATCGTGGATGACTTATGTTCATTCTTAGCCTCTCTCACAGCCTGAGGGCCTTGTTAAATTTGACTGCGTATGTCCTCAAATGATGCTGTGATAGACACAGTCTCGCTCGCATCGACGTACATACAGAGAAGCGGAGGCTGAGTTCAAGACTGAAAAATAATCTGAAACAATGTTTTTGTTTTGGATTCCCCCGTGTCCATCACCATTTGGTTTTGTCACAATTGTAACATAACAACAATCGGTCCTTACCAATTGTCTTTGCCATATTTTTGGGCCACCGATTGAAATGGTTCAGTACGGTTGGTTGGTTTTCAGCTAAGTGATGATATTCACTTGTGATGATATTCACTTGGGATGTGATATCCACATCCCCTACGGCTGATGGAAGGATAATCATCACGCTTGGAATTAGCATTTTGTCATTTGTGATTGAATTGTAAATTGTTCAGTCTCCCCCACCCCGCCTTATTGTACTGCTCTTTGTTCTTGTAAAACTCTTAAGAATCGTTTTTATGACGTGTATATTCAGTCCATTTGTTTTTGTATTTTTCTTGCCAAGGGCCGGCAAGCATCCAGACGAGAGGCGGTGTACTCTCGAAATCTGAAGGGCCGGAAGCATCCCTGCACCACCGACAACAGCTCCATCACCAGTCCCCTGTGTTTTACTCCCATGGCCCGGTGTCCTCTTCCCGCCTGTCACCCTCCCAGGACTGTTGCCTCGATGCCTCCCTTCCCCATCAGTCGCACCGATCGCAGAAATCCAAGCACAGTCTTCACCACGTCAACAAAATCCTGCGTGCCAAGAAGCTGCAGCGGCAAGCCCGTACAGGAAATAACATGGTGAAAAAGAGGGGCCCCGGGCGCCCCCGCAAGCATCCGCTGCCTTCGCCGCCACCATCACCAATTCCGGCCGTTGAATTAAACCCAAACCGGCACAGAGTCGGAGATCGGCTGGCAGGAGCCAGAATCTGGGATGGGGATACTATCAAAGATACCATTGAGGCAGTTGTCCAAGATCAGCGTGGCGGAGGACAGAAAAGGAAACACTGGGAGAGAGAGGAAGGCGAGGAAGAAGAGGAAGGGGAGGTGGAGGACACCGTGGAGCAATTGCACCACAGAGAAGAACATGTGGGCCACCCGATGCCAAGGTCCAGACCGGGGCCTGGAAGGTGCTGGCTTGCTCAGGATGAGATCAGTCCCTTTGCTGGGTAAATCTAACACACTGCAATCCATATGAAAAGTCTACACACACATGGCCGAATGCAAGGCTTTGGGGTAAAAACCTTTTCCTCCACTAATGTGGCCCGTACCAACTCAGAAATAAATGGGGGAAACTGCCAACGCCAAACAGAATGCCTTTTGTCAGAATTCCAATGACGTATTTATGCATTGCCAGGCACACCATCTTACATTTGCGCCAGGAGTCCGTGGCGTATTTGGCCGAAAATGTCTCGTCAGGGCAGGCGGGCTCACCTCGGCCCGATCTTCTCGTTTAGAAAATTTGGTCGATGGCGTCGAGAGACCGGCTGATCAATCCCATGATTTTAGGTTTTGCATTCAGCCAGCGGGGACGGTGCGTCAGGGTGGGAACCGAGGAGAAAAAATACTCGTAGACGTTGGCATAAAGCCTTCAAATCCGGCCTTAAAAGCAAAACAAAGTCAGGAAAGGCCCACGAGAGCATCCGAACTTCAGTTGGGGTTAATCGGAGGCACACCTTAATCGGTGGCAGGTGCGCGCTCACTCCACTTTAACATTGTCAACGTGATGCGTTCATTGGAAACACGGCAACCACGTGATCCCTGGTGTTGACTTGGACCTTTTATAAGTATTTTCAATTGAGTCGCACAAGCTTATCCATCACGTGAATGGAAGGAAGCGTTTTTCCGTCACCAAAACTTGAACAAGAGTGGTTCTCTCCACTTGACTTTAGGGGTGTTCACACGGCACACATTTGCATCGGGGCTGCACCGAGGTATTTTGTTGCGATATGTCCCGCTGCTACACCGGAGTAAAAGTTGCTGTGTGAACACCCCTAATGTAGGTGTGAAAGAATGTCGTTCTCTCGCATGTCAGCATCAACCAAATGGTGGTTCTCTTTTAGCTCAGTGGAGAGTAAGCCAGACGGCCACCTCTCCCCCCCACGTCAAGACCCTGCCTCCAGGGAACAAGCATCAGCCATCCCCCTCACCGGCCCACGGGAAAAGAGACCAGCCAGGCCTCCAAAGAAAAAGTTCCAGAAGGCTGGACTTTACTCGGATGTGTTCAAGACCGAGGAGTAAGATTGTTTTTTTTGCTTTGTGACAGCCCTTTCCATTGAGCATGGTCTACATTGTTTCGTTGCTCTTTGCTTGCAGTCCCCGCAGTCAGCTTCTGCAGCTCAAGAAAGAGAAGCTTGAGTACATACCTGGGGAACATGATTACGGATTATTTCCGGCACCCATACATGTTGGTGAGTCACGAAGCTATTTCTATTTTTCCGAGGTCAGGCAGCAGACCTGACAAATGTATCCAGTTGTGGCTTGACTGATCGGTCGCATTTGTATGTCTGTGCTTGGAAGCGAACCGGTTTTCATTTGCAGGGCCTGACGATCCTTTGAGTAACAAATCAACACCACAACTTTTCCTTGTTTCGCAAGACTTTACTTGTTTACTTTGTGTGACGTTTCAGGAAAGTACCTGAGACAGAAGCGCATTGATTTCCAGTTGCCGTACGACATCCTATGGCTGTGGAAACACGATCAGGTGATCAATTGTGATGAGCACCGTACATTTCATTTTAGTTTTGTTTGTAGCGTTTCGTGAGCTCCAGACCCTTCGGGAACTGGCCCAATCGCTTCTTTTTCGTATGAAGCTTCTCTTCATCTTTGATTTTATTTTGAGGTTATTTATTTTGTTTTTGTTTTCCAGCTATACAAAAGGCCTGACGTCCCTCTTTACAAAAAGATCCGATCAAGTAAGTGTCTAGCATTGTTCATTGTGGCGTTCTAAGCGGGATGCAATTTGAACATGAATTGATTCGGTTGATACGATGTGATGTTGTCTCGCCTGGAAACGCCTCCTTATGTAGCGTCTGTAACTGGCCGTGCAAAATTATGCTCTCTTGTTTGTGTCACAGACGTGTATGTTGATGTAAAGCCTTTCTCCGGCTATGAAACGACGACATGCAACTGCAAAACCCCCGAGAATCGCAGTGAAAAAGGTTGTCTGGATGACTGCCTCAACAGGTAAAGTCAAACTTTGGCAGTGCCGCTCAGGTCTTCAAAGAGTCGCGTTTCGTGTTAGGCCTCGGTCATAACAATCCTGCCTGCGGTGGGGGTCAAATGAATGTCGCTAACAATGTCTCATTTCGCCAGGATGAGCTTTGCCGAGTGCTCTCCCAGCACCTGCCCGTGTCGTGAGCACTGCGACAACCAGCATATCCAGAGGCACGAATGGGTTCAGTGTCTGGAGCGATTCCGTGCGGAGGGCAAGGGCTGGGGCATCCGCACCAAGGAGAGTCTCCGCTCTGGGCAGTTCATTATTGAGTACCTGGGAGAAGTGGTCAGCGAACATGAGTTCAGGTGAACTGCTCTTGGCCATGTGGTGGGAACCGAGTGAAAATGAATTCCTGCATGTTGATCTCGCTTTCTTTCTCCATCATCATGCTTCAGGAGTCGTATGATGCAGCAGTACTTTGCTCACAGCGGCCACTACTGTCTGAATCTCGATAGTGGCATGGTGATTGACAGCTATAGAATGGGCAATGAGGCACGCTTCATAAACCACAGCTGTGAGCCCAACTGTGAGATGCAGAAGTGGTAAGTGTCATTGAGGGATCAAGCAGGGTACAGATGATTTAAAAAAACAAACAAGCAAACAGATATCATGTTACTTTTTGTTTTTGTTTTGTTTCCTAACTACTTTTAAAAGAGTACAGGCTATAGATAGTCATACGAATCGAATCGAATCGCCTTTATTGTCATGGTATAGCAGACAACGAAATTTGAGTGCCACTCCTTCGTGCATTTCTCAAGTTGTCTTTTTGGTCCAAAATCATCAGGCCATTTATTGTGTATGCACATATTTACTTGTAACTCGCAATATCCTGTCATGGCCTTTATCATCATGAAAGATATGAAAAGCATATCCCTTTTGCTCAATGCACTCCAAGTATTATTATTATTAGGAGTAGTAGTAGCAGCAGTAGTGGCGGCCTTATTTTCTATATTATCTTCTCCACAGGCTCAAGGGCTCAAGGGCAACTATTAATGACCCAAACAAAATATGCCAGCACATAAAGACATACGCAGTCAAAGTTGTGTCATTTATTACGTCTGCTTTTACATTTGATTTGTTGTCTGCAGTTAGTTTGGATCTAATTTAGATGAAATGTGTATCAAGGTGTGCGCCAAGTTTCCTGAGGGACTCTTTTTTTTTTTTTGTGTGTGTGTGTGTGTGTGTGTGTTTAATTAGTTTAATTCACAGCAGTCAGCTTGCTTGATAGATTTGACTTTTGAGTTTGAACCCACCCAGCATGTTTAGTTGGAGATACCTTCCACCCTTAGGCCGCGTGAAGTTGTGCTCTCTTCTCCCACTTGGGCCATCCTATAATCTGGGAAACGGGTGGTTGCACGTGGGTGTGCGTGTAATAAAGAGGAGCTGGACTAAAACAAAAACCTCGCAGGCACTGGAGGATTTCGAAGCACTCAAGCGCCATCAGTCTTTTCATAAAGCGGCGTGAGCTTACTCGCAGCCTGGCCTCGGTTACAACTGCGGTGTCCAGACATTTTCGTTTTCTGCCCTACTGCCAAGTTTCATCTTCATTCGATGCAGATTCCCACCCACCTCGTGTAAGGAAACCTCTTCATTGAATATTTTTTTTTCAGATTGGGGGCTGGGGCGAGACCATAAATTCAGCGCATGGTCCCAGACCGCTTGCCTTCATTTCCAAGCGGCAGTGTCTGCCGTGGCTAATTCCTAAAATGTCCTTGTGCTTTCTGCTACACGATGTAGTTATGTGGCTCTATATGAGGAAGGTGCACTCACTCAGTCCTTGTGACTTGCAGGTCAGTCAATGGGGTGTACAGAATTGGTCTTTTTGCGCTCAAGGACATCAGCAGCGGTACCGAGCTCACCTACGATTACAACTTCCATTCCTTCAACACGGAGGAACAGGTGACTGACGAGATGCTCATTTTGAAATGTTTCCTGTAGTGTGGCAGGCTTCTCGTTGCTGTTGTAGTTTACCGTGACGCCCTCAAATCTCTGTCGTCCATTTGATATCGTGATCGTTTTTCCTCGCAGCAAGCCTGTAAGTGTGGCTCAGAGAGTTGCAGAGGCATCATCGGCGGGAAAAGCCAGCGCGTCAATGGACTGCCTGGCAAGGCGGCTGGTACTCGGCGACTGGGTCGACTCAAGGAGAAACGGAAATCCAAACACCAACTTAAAAAACGAGTGAGCGCAACCTTTGATGTCAGAAGACACATTCGGTGGAATTGATATTTGCCTGCTAATATTTCCTTGTAAGATGAATAAAAAGATCAGGTACATTTTTTGAACACCGTTGTTTACATGCATTCAAAAGACACAACACAAATGAAAAGCGATATTTTTTTCAATGCATGTCGACACTTTAATCTGACTGGTCACATTTTTAAAAGTTGATCTAACCCTGAACATTTAAAATCTGTGGAAATAAATTACCTTTTTCTTTGTTTTCAGGAGGAAGAATCAAGCGATAGCAACAAGTTTTACCCTCATCTTATGAAACCCATGTCAAACAGAGAGAGGTACGTCGCAAGACAGTAGAAAACAGACACACACAGACACAGAAAAAAAAAACCTGCCATACTAAAAATCAAGTCTCATGCTGAGTCCAAAGCCAAAGACTAAAAATGAGTTTTTCTAAGGTGAGTTTTCGGAAAATCAATACGAGTCCAACGCCATCTTGCTCCCTTCTGCCCCTCTCTCAATCATTAGGAACTTTGTGCTCAAGCATCGAGTGTTCCTCCTGAGGAACTGGGAAAAAATGAGGGAAAAACAGGAGTTGCTCAAACGAGAGGGTGAACGAGAGAGAGACCCCGGCAATCTGTCCATATACACTCGCTGGGGAGGTGTCATCCGCGATGACGGCAACATTAAGTCAGGTGAGCGTGATCAATTTCATTTTATTCATCGTGACCAGTCAGATATGACTTGCAGA
Organism: Hippocampus kuda; assembly: GCA_901007745.1. Taxonomy (NCBI): domain Eukaryota; kingdom Metazoa; phylum Chordata; class Actinopteri; order Syngnathiformes; family Syngnathidae; genus Hippocampus; species Hippocampus kuda. The sequence goes on along the minus strand of CAAKHF010024084.1, from coordinate 9,061 downwards.
GTCAAAGTGGGTCGAATGTAAAGCTAACACGCTTGTATCCCGCCCCCAGATGTTTTCCTCACGCAGTTCTCAGCCCTGCAGACGTCACGGTCGGTGCGTACACGCAGGCTTGCCGCCGCTGAAGAAAACACAGAAGTCACCCGCACTGCTCGCCTCGCGCATATCTTCAAGGAGATTTGCGACATGATTACCAGCTACAAGGGTTAGTCCCGATTTTGCGCTTTTCTTGTATCTCTGCCCTTTATATCTCGCATGTACATTGTGACCCAAACAAATACACGGAGCTGACTTATAGCCAGAGTATTTATTGGATTATTGGCTCAGTCTGCCTGAAATTGTCTCAAAACAAACTCGTCCTAGTCAAGCTCAGAACGCTATTTGAACACGTAAGCATGTTTGGATCAGAAGCTGTCCCTGGCTCATCCCCAATTCGACATTCTATCAAGACTTCTCGTCTGCTACTTCTACCGCAGATTCATCCAGCCAGACGCTCGCTGCTCCACTGTTGAACCTCCCGTCACGGAAAAGGTATGAACGTGAGCCTATTTATGGCATAAAGTTGGGATGTGAGTTTTTGTTGCGTTAGTAAGCAGGTTTGAAGAGACATGCTCTTTCTTGCGTTCTTAGGAACAGCCATTACTACGAGAAGGTGTCGGACCCTCTGGACTTGAGCACCATCGAGAAACAAATCCTCACGGGCCATTACAAGACCGTTGAAGCATTCGACACCGACATGCTCAAAGTGTTCCGCAATGCTGAGGTAGGCGGCTGTCCCGTTACGTGCTCCAGTGAACGTAGCACCCTTTGCTCAGAATACTGCCAATGGAGCATGTGGCAGTGGCCTCGTGCTAAAAAAGTTGTAGATGGAAGGAGAAATGTTGCTGTTAAGACGAGGTATGACCTTTCCACCACCTACAACTAGTGTGGGGGCTGCCTGAATTGAACCAGTGCAGCAGATCGGGCTTTTCGAAGCCTCTTCTCACTCGACAGCAGCAGCTTACTGTGCTCTTCTTTTGGCTTTCCAGAAGGGTTTGTTTGGCTGTTGCTTTACTAATTGGAATTGTGAGGTTGGAGTTGTGTGCCTTCTCACATTTCCCAACAGGATTTCTCACGAATGCCTCGTTTCCCTGCTTAGAAATATTACGGCCGAAAGTCGTCCGTCGGCAGGGACGTGTGCCGGCTGCGCAAAGCCTACTACAGCGCCCGCAACGAGGCTGCCGTGCAGATCGATGAGATTATGGGCGAGACGGCCAGTGAGGCCGACAGCTCCGACTCGCTGGAGCGCGACCGGGGCCACCAACCCGGAGGGGCCGGATCCCACGACAAGGACGACGACGTGATCCGCTGCGTCTGCGGCATGTACAAGGACGAAGGCTTGATGATCCAGTGCGAAAAGTGCATGGTAAGGAGCCGGGGAGCGCCGGAGCCAAATCAGCCATTTTCCATGTGATTGGACCTTTTTCAATCAGTCATTGTATCAAAACTAAATTCGGTCATTCCTGTTGGAGAGCCAAACAAAAATAAGCAGTCCTCCTTTTTAGCACTCGAATTCCACTCTAGCGCCAAAGGCAAAGACGGACAGTTTGCTCAGCGAGGTGATCATATCCATGTCATTCCCTCCCTGTGAGTTACTACTTGAGTACTTTGGATCGTTGGTTCTCAGCCTTCGTTTGTTCTGAGACCAAAGCGGTTATTTCAATGAAAATGAATGGACATAGAAATCATCCGTTCTAGCCATCGGCAAGGAGCGCCTGGGCACGCGTGGCGAGCCGGGAGCCTCGGTTCTTCACAAGAAACGATTTCATCAGCTGGCGCCACTGCAATCACAAAGCTTTCCAGAGCTTCCCATTCGCACCATCGCTTGCACTCCGTACTAAGAGCCATAATTTATGGAGAGAAAAAAAATCGATAAGCGAAACACGTGACAAGCGTGAGAGCCAGCCACGTTTGCAGGGTTTTTTGTGGACCAATTTGTTGATGTTTTTTTGTTTTCGTTGAAGGTGTGGCAACACTGCGACTGCATGCGGTTGGAGACGGAAGTGGAGCACTATCTGTGTGAGGAGTGTGACCCGAGGCCTGTGGACACGGTACGTCTGCAACGCGAGAGGCTTCCAGAGCAGCATGCTGAGGAGAGGCCAGCTTTTCACGTGACTTGCACATTTCAATTCCTTCTGCCTTTGTTGTTTTCCGCGGTAAAGGAAGTCCCCATGATACCTCAACCCAGCTACGCCCAGGCTGGCTCTGTGTACTACATCTGCCTCCTAAGAGATGAGCTGCTTCTGCACCAAGGTATTGAGAAGCCGGCTGAGTATGCGCCCTGTATTTTGGGTTTGTCTTGTTTTGCTGAACCGCACGGGATACCGAGAGGTTGCTGAAAAGTAAGCTTCCTCTCCGCGCAGGCGACTGTGTGTACCTGATGCGAGACAGCAGACGCACACCCGAGGGCCAGCCCATCAGACAGTCTTACCGCCTCCTCTCTCACGTCAACCGGGACAAACTTGACATCTTCCGCATCGAGAAACTCTGGAAGAACGAAAAGTAATTTGGTGAACTCAACTACCGATGCGTGCAGCGGGTTGATCCATTTTTAGGGTCTCGTACCAGCCATGATACACTTAACGTCCTCATCTGTGTCATTTGTCATTTGATGAAACTTGCGATTTGTTCATGTCACATTTGTGCAACGCTGTGACTTGTACCCTGAAGGGGTGAGCGGTTCGCCTTTGGCCACCACTACTTCCGTCCTCACGAGACACACCATTCGCCATCGCGCCGCTTCTACCAGAACGAGTTATTTCGCATGCCGCTCTACGAGATCATCCCCCTTGAAGCGGTGGTCGGCACCTGCTGCGTTCTTGATCTCTACACGTACTGCAAAGGTGAGAAAGCGCTCGGATGGGATTCATTGTCAAGTTGTTTAACGTGACGTGACCAATATACTTGATTGCCTGCTTCAAGGCCGGCCAAAGGGGGTGAAAGAGCCAGATGTGTACATCTGTGACTACCGCTTGGACAAATCAGCTCACCTTTTCTACAAAATCCATCGGAACCGCTACCCAGTGTGTACCAAGCCATACGCCTTCAACCATTTCCCCAAGCGGCTGACACCCAAGAGAGACTTCTCGGTAAGACAGTCCCTGGCTCGAGTACAGATGCTCTAAAAAAAAAAAAAAAGGGGGGAGCAGACTTTGTGGCGTTAGCATGGGTGCTCATAGTTCTGTTGTGTACTTTTGATTGAAAAACGATGGATGGAATGGGCTTGAGTGTTACAACTGCCATTTTGGGTATTCCCCTCCTGCCCCACTATAGGGCAATAGGTAGAGTACGGTTTACCCTTATCGGAGAAATGCACTTTAAATCCCCTACATGTGAATATTAATTGACGAATTGTCTGTTGTAGCCTCACTACGTTCCTGACAACTACAAGAGGAATGGGGGCCGCTCGGCATGGAAGAGTGAGCGTTCCAAAGGGTCCGCAGGCTGCGAGGACGACGGCTCTTCATGCGAGCGGGGAGATGGCTTCCCACCAGAGGCTGGAGATAGGAGATTGGAGGAGGACGTGGATGTAGCCACGGGCGCTCCTCCACTTTTAGCGGGCAGGCCTCCGCCAGCAGAAGGGGACAACGATGAAGATGAAGAGGGGGCTGAAGGGCAAGGGCCTGAGGCGGAGGAGCAGAAGGAACAGCGGGAGGGCTCCACCGAGAGGATCGGGGAGATGCCCGAGCAGCCGTCCTCGTCAGCCTGCTCGCCGCTTCGCCACCCTGCGCTGGGCAGGAGGGAGGCCCAAAGGGAGCGGCTCAACAAGATTCTCTTGGATCTGCTACACAGAACACCCAGCAAGAATGGTGAGGAATCAGGCACGCAGGAGGGTGCTCGGTCAACAGAGGACGCGGGGCTTCGCTTTATTCATTCGTAGAATGCGCCTCCCTTTAGGTGGCGTGAAAAATAAGAGTCATTTAAAAAAAAAAAAAAAGCAGAGAAATTGGAAACTGTCAAACAATTTTCACACAGCCCAGTTGTAACATATTGTGTCTCGGAAAATGTGTCGAACAGATGGGATATTTTGGTGGTTTTTGCTTAGTCCACGCTTTTCCTGCAGAAATGCAACCTCTTGCTTTTTTTTTTTCTTTCCTTCTTCCATTATTTATTTATTATTTAAAACTTTTTAGCATTCTGTGCCCTATGTATTGGTGTTTGATTTTTAAAACCAGAACGATTCATCGTATTCTTTTCTGCCATAATGTTTAGTCAAACGGTTACTGTTCCACATCATGCATTTGGATTAGAAATGTTTATATTCACAAGGCAACTCCTGCATTTTTGACATGTTTTCCTTCTGCGGAAGCCTTTGAACGATCCTCATCATTTGAATCAAGTGTGTTGGAGGAGGGAAACATCTAAAACACGCACTCGGAACAAGACTAAACATTTTCATTTTCCACAAGCATAATTACATTTATAGTAGCATACTATCAGTCGCGTTCATTGCTCCCTTTTACATTGCAAAAATTATTACCTTTTTTTTTTTTAAAATAAGTACCGTAATGAAACTTGTGCATCAACTCAATGAATCCCCAAACACCAAAACACCTTGTTCAATGTGATGTGTCTGCAGGAATCTCTGAAGAAGAATTTGCTGACAAAGCATGGCCAAAATCGGATCGAGGAGCTAACATGTTTCAGGTGCATTTAATTCTAAGGAAGAATACAATATAGCAGGGAGATTTCATCTCACTAAGACTAAGCACCCTACCCAAAATGATACCTGAACCCATCTGTGTCTAAATTGCTGACTTCAGGGTGGGGGGGGAACCCATTTTGGGGGGGGAGGGCATTTCGCTAGGCAAATGTGTCACGATGCCATCAAACAGTGAGCACTTTGTGCACGCCACTAAAAGGAGAGAGCCCCTTTTGGAAGATAATTGCTATGATTTTTGACCTCACCTTTCAGCTCCTTGTGTCCAAGCTCCTAAGCGTCCCCTTTTTGTGTTCTTCCCACAGCCGTAGATGTCACTTATCTCCTGGAGGAGGAGGAGGTGGAGGGTGCAGGGCGGCGCCTACGGCAACAGACACTTGGATTTGGTGATATTTGTTGACAGAAAGTAACATTTCAACATGCCAGGCAAGGTGACTGCCTTTCACTTTCTAAAGCGCAGGGAGATGATCACAAAGGAAATGATTCTAGTTGGCCATCCAAACCCTTCCAGACCATAATGCGTCTTTTGGACCTCCCAGGATACCTCCTCCAGGACTTTGTCATCTCAACTCTTGAGACGGTGGAGGGGGTTTGGAAGCTCCGAGTTGATGTCCATTACATTTCCAAGGAGCGCTTGTCAGAGGAACCCATGGGACAAAAAGCCCACACATCCACTGAAATGACACATTTGGTACGGAGTAGCACGCTGACTGATGGCTATCGCTCACTCAGTGCAAATAAGAATGCTGGAGACTTGCTCGCCCTTGTGGGACCATGCTGCAATGTCAGTGCATCAAATGAGGGACACTACCGCGTGCGCGTGTGCTGGAATTTTTGGAGTGGAAGTAAACAAGTAGAGGTGCAAGATGCTGCTCATGAGAAAAGGGGAAAAAAAAGGTAGGTAGACTGCACTTTTGGTACCATGGATATAGTGAATCTCGATGTAATGTAACTGTATTGAAAACACACTAAAATAGTGCTTGATGATGCTGCGTGTGTGTGCGGGGGGGGGGGGGGGGAATTTCCATTT